>JALIGW010000003.1:113863823-114028823 GCA_023053685.1 Diadophis punctatus similis | reverse complement strand
GGCCTTGGAGAATGCAACTAGGCACTATTTCAAAGATGACTTTAAGGTTGACATAGAAGCCTGGGATGATAACAGTTGGATGATGGCAGTTGGCTCAGATGGCTGAAAGCCATGGGCATCTACTTCTGCTAAGTGCTGCTGTGCAGGGTGACCTAGATCGAGAGGAAATAGGGAGGTGGGAAAGTTCCAACACCCCCATAGTTGTAAGGGCAGGCATGCTGTCAACCACCCAAATTTTAATCATATGATTGTGGAAATGCTGCAAAAGTCATAACTTTGGGCACAGGTCATAACTCCAGCACCATCATAATTTCAAACAATCACTGAACAAGCAGTCTTTCAACAGAAGAAACATATACAGGGTATACCAAAAGTCAGTTCCCATAAGCCAAACACAATGTGTGCTATTAGCGTTTTTTTTGTTTGTTTTTTGTTTTGGAGAAAAAGCTACTAGAGGTAATTAGGTAATTATAGGTAATGCCAAATAGGTACTTAAAGTTACAAGAAACTGGCAACCAATTTTAACATTTACTGTAATTTATATTGTCTCTGGGTTCTAGCTTTTGGTATACCCAGAATACATTATTCACACATCTGCAAAACTTTATAAGTGTACATTCACAAGTCATTTCCTTGTCCCTGATACAGAATAAATATTCCCCACACATTAATAGATATACCTTTCACTGTGCACTCCCAAGATTTTTGTAAAACCTTTAGTTTTCTTTCTATATCTACATTACATATGTCTATATTTTATCCCAAAGTGCCAGCATTTTCTTCTATACTTAAATGATGTCATTGTGCCACACAGGTTCCAATTGCAACTTCACGTAGGAAACATTCCATAATGTGGACATTAATTTGCACAAGTATTGCTGAAAGAAAGTCAAACACAATTTCAGCTCTCATTCATTCATATGGAGATTGTACAGAACATCCCAGTGGATTATGCTGCTGGTTCAATGGACCATGGTGTGGAAATACTTTGGAGAGACAGAACCAATTCTAATGCCACCCCATTCTATTTTGTTAAGAAGCTATAACTTTCTCAAGAACTAAGTAAAATAATACATTCTTCCCAATCAAAAGAGATGAGGATACAGTGAGTGGGTTTCTACCATCAACAATAATATTATCATTGTATGCCTCCCAGAGTCACATTCATGAGATGGGTGGCTATGTAAATTAGAGAAAGAGAAAGAGAGAGAGAGAGAGAGAGAGAGAGAGAGAGAGAGAGAGAGAGAGAGAGAGAGAGAGAGAGAGAGAGAGAGAGAGAGAGAGAGCAGGAGCTTCAGGAACAAACTGGACATCCTTCACAAAGCAAGATCTAATGTTGAGAAGAAACAAGAGATCTTCAATATATATGGCCTCTACCCACAAGTCCTATCTCTTACACAAACTCCAAACATGATACTTCAGATCATGATAAAGTGGTAAAGAACTGAAAAGAGGCTTTTAAAGGAATGCTTGCTATCATGATTGATGGAAGCTGTCAGGGTCTGTTTGTTGCAAAGACTCCTTAGAGAAAAGGGTATGATCGGACACCTTGGGCATAATATACACATTGCAGCCTGCTGCATGATTGTCAATAGAAACCAGGCCATCCAATGTTAGAGTTGTAAATGATAGCTTTTGCCCCCACTGCAATTTTGTTGCCACTAACTTTTAGGTGACAAAACAAGCAGTCTAAAATATCAGGGCACAGTGGCCTCATGATCTCACTTAGGACAGGGGATGTTTTGGTCTTTGAAAGTTGCGTTTTAATTTTTAAAATGAACAGGCAAAGTGAGAATGGGCAGTTGCTGACACTTGGTGACATTCTCATTTTCACCCTGTTTCGGGAGAAGAATAAGTTATTCATTGCTGCTTTCCTTGCAGTTTTTCTTTGGTTGGGAATGAAAATTTGTTGGGAAATCAACATTTTTGTGTTGAGTTTGGTGGCCGCAAAAAGGCAATCTGGGGTCAAGAGCCAAGAGCTGCGTATTCTCTGCACTCCAATTTACCCTCCAAGATTTCTTTTGTATAATAGCTACTCTGCATACATATTGTCTAGTAATTGAATGGATGGATAGAAGTTTGCTTTAACTTGGAGCATTTTGCTGTTTAGATATATGTATACATTTGCTTATTTACTTTATTGGGTTCTCAATATCTATTATCTATTCAGTCATTCTAAGGGCTCTGATAAAAACTGTTTCAAATCTGTGGAATGACTTGGTTTCTAAACCAAATAAAGCTTGCTAAGATTTGTATGCATTGCATTCATTCACTTTATTCAAATAGATTCTACCTTGATTGCCTTCACCTGAGAATTAAGTGAATTGCATTCTCCTGCATTTCATGATCGCACTAAAATGCAAGAGAATGCTTATAACTAGTTTTTACAGAAGTCACGAACACAGCGCTTGCAAACTGCAGAGCTGGCATTTCACAAGACTTGATGATCTTACAAGCTTTTTTAGTAATTTGGAGGGGAAGCTCTGTCCATAACTCAGCCAATACATCAGTTTTGTTTCACATAGTTTTAAAGTGCAAAGTGCCTAACAATGCACATCTTGCTTATCCGCACCTGATCCAACAGTTGGGTCACTATTACTTCAATTTCTCACATGAAAAACAGGGGTCAAAAAATAATTTGCCCAGTGATAGCTACTATGGTTAGTGCAAAAACGAACTGCTGCTTTCCATCTTGCTATAATGTATTTGTTCGACTTTATTTCTATCTCATTTCTTAAACCAAACTCATTTGTAACATTAGATTGATTACCTATAACATTGTACAGCAATATAATCCAAAATGATAAGAACAGGCAATGGTCTTATTGTCTATTTTCTTTTTCCAGCTTCTCATTGAGATGTAATACAAGAGATTCTAGCCTGATTCCTCCCCACCCCAACTCATTCCCCCCTCCCAAAAAAAAGAAATTGCAGAATGCTAGAGACTTTGTGGAACATTAATCTTTTAACCCCTTGAGGCCCAGTGAACATCAATTATATCATCCTGTGGCCCAGAGGTAAGCTATGTGAGCTGGAACTGAAGACAGGCTGCAATAGAGGCATCGCAAGCAGGGATCATGAACAATCAATCTTCTTCAGGGTGTGGGGGCAAGACAGCTTCAGAAGGCCATGAGTGGATAATGTAGCACTGGAGTTCAGTTGCAGCTAGCACTGAACTTGTCACGGGAGCTGGAGCTCGCAAATCATGCCTGACCCCCTTGACCCTTTCCAGTGTGCGGCTGACGAAAAAGGGATGTGAAATCGCATTGTGAAGTCTTTATGCTTGCACGCCATAGGAATCCATGTCATGGTTTTATGACTGGGTTTCTTAAATGCAACTTTTTTCATTTATGCAACTGGATCAATCCCAGGATGAAAAAATACAATATTCTGTCCCTGTTTTATTGTCCTATCTCTAGTTCCTGTGACTTGCTCTTTAAGCTTCCATTCACTGGACTCTGATGCACTTCAGAAGGTAATTCATACAAAATATTGACATTTGTTGTATCTAATTGATGGCAAAAGAAGTTAGAAAAAGATGGAGAAGTAGAGAAATGTGGCAAACATAAAAAGAAGCCCGAGTTAGGACAACTAGAGAGACATTTCTAGTAATCCCGCATTTGTTTAGATTTTCAGGGGGCTGAAGATCAATGATCATGCTTTTCTGTGGCAGCACCAGTACTTTGGCTTCCAATAGAGGTCAGTGAACTAATGTGCAGAAAAAAATGCACATGCCAGAGATATTTCTAGAAGGATACTACATGGGTTTTTATTCATTAGCACTAGCAGTTTAAGAAAATGTTCACAGTTTCTTTGTTGCCATTAAAACGTCTGCATAAGCTAAATGATATCTCAAGGATGCAAATTCTAGCTACCAATGGAACTAACATTACATTTGGAAAGTACAGAATAGTCTTCAAGGATCCTATGCCAGATTTCAACTCCTGGCACAAATATTTCTCTTGACTCCAATTCTATCATTGAAGTAGTGGCGAAAGGGGGAGGCTTTTGACTTGATGTTAGCTCCAGAGATGAGTAGATCTACTCCATTCTGAATTCCCAATATACCTCTAGGTTTGGTCCACTCAGTCTATTCTCCAGAATTTCTGGAAATAGTTTTGGATCACGAACAGTTTGCATTAATTCTAATATAAATATATTTGCTACAATCAATGACCAAATTAGAACATGCTCCCTTGATTAAAAAAAATAGAAAATTCAAAGGAGAAAGTAAATTTGAAAAGTGGATGAGCAGATTGAAGGAGAAAAGAAGAATCAAAAGTAAAAATAAATCTAAAATATTTATAGAGGCTTAAATGTTCACAAGAGCATTTGGTCCTTACTGTCCCTATAGCCTTCCTGAAGGCAGTTATACAGAGAGTATATTGAAGCTCACACTTTTTTGACTTCTAAATAAAATGATGAGCTCAGATGTTCTCCAAACCCATCCCACTCTTTCTGTATGATGATGCAAGAAGTATTTTATAATCATAGCAGCTTGATCTTTAAGGATTGAAATGTGGAATATTTATGAATCTTAGATGTTGTTTACAAATAAGAAACCAACTTGCAAGGCAAACTATAAAGTTGATGTAGTCAGAAATCAGTTCCTGTTTTCATTATTCTAATTGTGGAAGCATTCGTATGCTTTTTATTGACTTACATTGTCCATAACAGTTGTACAAGACAGTGTGTGTGTGTGTGTGTGTGTGTGTGTGTGTGTGTGTGTGTGTGTGTGTGTGTGTGTGAGTTTTAACCACTTTCCTACAGTATAGGATTGCTCACCTTTTTCAACTGATGCTGAGGAACATCTCTTTCAGTAGTAAATGAGAATTGCCTGCAATATAGGGTAGGTAACTGCCTTTATTCAGAATAAAGTAGGCTCCCTTTATTCCTCATAATTTGATTACCATTTGGAAGAAAGAAAGAAAGAAAGAAAGAAAGAAAGAAAGAAAGGAAGGAAGGAAGGAAGGAAGGAAGGAAGGAAGGAAGGAAGGAAGGAAGGAAGAAAGAAAGAAAGAAAGAAACTAGTTTTTTCCTTTAAAAAAGAAAAGAAAAAGATAAAAAAATAATTTTTGATCTACACAACACTGCTGCTTAACTGTAAAAGAATCCTAACTGTAACAATAAAAGAACATCCATTTTTGTCTTCCACACAGTATGTACGAGTGTAAGAAAGAGGAAAAGAAATGCGGGTTTGAGTTATAACAAGGCAAAAGCCAAAAAGCTCCAGTCTTTACCCTCTCTTCCTTCCTGTCAAAAAAACAACAAAGGTATACTTCAGTCAAACTGAAGCATTCCCCCACCACCCCACCCCACCCGTTTTCAGGAGAGGCTTTGTGGCCCTTTCTGATGTAGTTTCCAATTTTCTCATCTTCATTGTTTTGTCAGAATGTGCTACCATTCTAAAAGTGCTGTGTGTTTGAGTGTGTGTGTACACACGTGCAAAAACACACACACACAGAGGTTTAGGTGATAAAATGCAATTTTATCTGGTTAAAAAAATGAGAAATAGAAAGGGGATATGAAGAACAAAATAATAGGTCAAATAGCAAATTATAGTACTTTAGTTCTGTTTTCAAATGAATGTGACCTATAAAGTCTATGAAATATAGATTATTGGAGCAGAGAACATGATAGGAAGGAGGAGGAGGAGGAGGAGGAGGAGGAGGAGGAGGAGGAGGAGGAGGAGGAGGAGGAGGAGGAGGAGGAGAAAAAATAATAAAGTCTTAAACATTAATAAAAATTTGCAATGTGATACAAGCATAAAGGAAAATAATTTTTATTCATGGAAATTAAAATAAACAATAGGGTTAAGCAGTGTTATTTTTATTTTTAGTATAAAATGTAGTTTTATTCATTTCATTTTTACACTGTCCATATCACCTAAGTGATTCTGGGCAATTTACAATAAAAAATGTGCTCAAAACACTCCTGTGATCTGTTGGTGGCAGGTTTCAAGGTTTTTGAGCATTCAGCTTGCAAAACACCTGAAGGGCAGAAGTTGGAGACAGCAGCATTCATGGTTCTTAAGGTTATCTAAATTCACCTTGCATACAAGGACATGATACAAATCCCACGATACAAATCCCAAGTGCTAGAATTTAGCATATGCTTAGTCCTATCCAATCTCCTCCAGCGGTAGCTTTTGAGGGCTTTCCTATTTTAGGAATGGCCTCATCAAAGAGTCAACTCAGCTAGCATACTCTCATCCATTTTCACCAAAAAATGCAAAGTAACCAGAGTTCCTTTAATGAAATAAAAGTAATAAAGGCCTGCTGCATTGGTGGACTTGTTTATCTGAAATCTGTCATGCATCATCCCCTACCAGGAGGTGCTACAGTATTTTGATTTTTGTTTTTTAAAAATCTGATTTTTCAAAGGAAGAGAGAGAAAAAAGAGGGGGATAGTCATTTGTTGATTTCCAATGAAATAATGGATAAGCACTATTTGTATTCAGCCCCAAGTCAGTCTTCGAGATGTGGAAATGAGCTTTAAATCAATTGGATGAAAGTTGATTATGAATCACTAACCCCAGTTCTAGCCAAACATTATAGATTATATAAACACCTACTTTTAAACTAATAATAACCATGTTAATATTATTTCGGGAAGATACAGAGACTGAGATTAGGATTCTGGAAACGCTAAACTGGCCAAGGCAAACTCAGTTTGAAGTAAAATACTGTCTTTTAGACTATGCCTGAGTTACAGTTTATTGGAAGAGGCTGATGATGAAACTGCAGTGTTATTTTATCCCATTTTATAAAAATGAATAATGTGCATTAGATTCAATAAAATTCTTAATCCCACCCTATTTGTATTTGTTTATTTGTCAAGCATATATGATTATAAGCAAAGTACAAACAGTAAAACATGATTGAATATATATGTAATATTACAAGCATGAATAAGAGTAAAAGAGGTATGATTATATGGGTACATAGGACAGGTTGCTTCATATCAGTTCCATGGCTCCATGAAATAAAGCAAACAGCCCACAAATGATACAAAACACACTGAAGGTCCAAGACAGAGCAACTTTTTTAAATTATGAGTGTTGCAGAAAGACATACTGTATATGGTGTCTGCAAAATTAGTATGGCTACCAGATCAGGGCTGCAAAATCCAAACAACCACTAGATGGCAGAAACAAGAGATAGACAACTCTAACATGCTGCTGTCATGTTGCACTCATCTAGAGTTTTGCAACTCACATCTGATAGACTGGGGGGAGGAGGATATTCTTTCCATTTTTTTTCCAAAGGATGGGGAAAGGACAGAAAAGTGCTAAATTGAGTGATTGACAAGATACCTTCTAACTCATGGTTTGACAGAAGTTCTCCAATTACTGTGATTTGTGGAAGGAAGTGGAGTCTTTTGTTTGCAATTTTATTATGTCAAGAAACTAGATTTATATCTAGAAAGAGCTCTATCTTTTTTTCAAATGAAATCACTCTATTGTGGCTATAGACCAACATAAGGCACAGGGAAGGAATGCAGCTAATGAAGGAGGTTATGCTTTAGGGCATAAAACATATTCAGTGATGTTATATAAAAGATATACAAAATATACGTAGTTAAATGTAAATTAGGTAAATTAAAAGACAATAAGCTGTTAGGCTATACAACACTGTGTGATGACATCCTAGAGACAGTATGAGACTAAGCTATAAAAGTTGGATGCTAAGAACAGAGCTCATTAAATAGAGAATTCTGAACTCTGTTGAAACAGAATCAGGAAATGCTACAGGTATATGGTGTGCCAGGACTGATATCAAAAACAGCAAGAAAGTGTAAAATTGTTCTATGTGCCCTAGATACTTGTGCAGTAATGATAGAATGCATATCTCTGTAAAATAAGCACTAGAAGAGGGCATGTTCCATTCTTCTTCTTTTTTCTTAAAGCACAATTGTTGTCTAAGTCTAAGTTTTTGAGACACATAATTTTGCAAATTAAAAGGAAAAAACCATATTTTATGTTGGGCTTTTTTTTTATTTGCAGAGATTTTGCCCACTGAACAAGAGAAATTAGCTGGTATTAAAAAAAACCTGTAACCCCACTGCATTATTTTTCTGAAATTATAATTTAAAAGAGCTATTTCTTCACTTATTTTAAAATTAGTTGAGTATCATCTTCACAGAAGGACATCCTACAATTTACAGTTGCACTGAATTAAAGATAAACCTCATGGCACTTAATCTTTTTTAAAATAATATTCACTGAATTTTTTTACTTAAAAGAAAAATAAGAAAAGGAGAAAAAGAAGAAAAAAAGAAAAATGCAAGAAACAAGTGTGTGTGTGTGTGTGTGTGTGTGTGTGTGTGTGTGTAAATTTCTGATCTTCAATATAGCAGTTTCAGTCAGTTATTATCCCTCCTGCCTCTTAAATATAACCATAATCCTTTTGTCCCTTTATTCAACTTTTTTTTTCAATCATTCAGTCTAAAATAACCATCATTTTAGTTCTTTCAATCTTCAGAAAATCTTTAGTTTTTCATGAAAGTTCTTATTATTTTATCTTCCATTCTGGGTACTTCAATATATCTCCATTTTATACAAAAATAAAAACCAGACTGGTTGATGATTCTCCTCTATGAATTTATCCCCCACAAACACATATCTTCTTCTGGAATGGTCAAACGCTCCTCTCCTCCCTTCTACTAAAATTTATTTTACTCTCTTTAGTAATAACTATTTTTCTTAATTTCAAATTTGTAATCCATAAAAGGAGCGTAAAAACTAAAAGGGAGGCATTTTTTTCCCATGTCCTTTAGTCCCTTTCAGCCCTGTAATCACGTGGTCTTCTCAGAACTTCAGAACTTCAGAACTTCTTTTTCGACTTATCCCTTGATTTAACACAGTCAGCCAATCAGCTTCCTTAACAAATTTGAACAGTCTTCTTTCCCATAGATATTTATATTATCTGTTTATTTAATTCAAAAAATACTTTAAATGAGGCAAAGTTCCAAACGTAACTGTCTCTTCGTTCATTATTTTTTTTTAAAAAAACTTTTCCATTCCAAAATTCCTGTAAGCTTTTTGCAATTCATTCTTTTTAAATCATTATCTGGTTCCTTTCTTTTTACTTTAATATTTCCTGTAACAAAGGTACACTCATCCAGGAGGCTTTGGGTGCTCTGCTGCTCATAAGGTTCCTTTATATTTTAAATTTCATTTAAATGTACTTCAGAAAGTGGATCAGGAAGACCCTTAAGAACTCCTGTCCTTTAAACAGGCTTCATGTGAGGTTGTGAGCATGGTGTCTTCTTTTGCAGCTCCCAATGCTTTTACTTGCAGGCTGCCCACAGAGTCCCTCTTGACCCTGCAGACTTTATTTTATTTTTATTTATTTAATTTATTTGTCAAAACATATTTGTACAAGATAGCAGGTATGGTATAAACATAAACAAAAGCAAAGTAGGTACAGGTAAATTTGGACAATAGGACAGTAAGACAGGGACGGTAGGCACAATGGTGCACTTATGCACGCCTCTTACAGACCTCTTAGGAATGGGGTGAGGTCGACTGTAGACAGTCTAAGCTGTTTCCCCATCCCACCCTGGAGCTCACCTGGACAATCTCATGGCTTCTGCTTATCCAGAGAAGCTCTGTTACCTCGGACATATCACTTGGGTGTCAGTCTTAGTCTCTGAATCATTCTCTGTGTTTTGTAGAGACATGCTAGTCTGCCATGTTTCTGCCCTGAAGTACCAATCTTATTGTCAGTATTAGTTAGTGGGACACAAGACACTAGTTCCCCAAATTTTGCTTCTGCCTGGTGCAAATCAAAGGCAATAACATCTAATTTAGATTTTTTTTATTATCTCTAAATCTTTCCTTCCTTCCTTCCTTCCTTCCTTCCTTCCTTCCTTCCTTCCTTCCTTCCTTCCTTCCTTCCTTCCTTCCTTCCTTCCTTCCTTCCCAGAAGCATAACAGAAGCAGCAAAATAGTAAAGTGTCATAGCAATCAACACATCTTATAGCTGGTGGCAAATCCTAGTAAAAATATTTAATTCCCAAAATTATCCCTCAGATTTTCCAGCAACACCCCCTGTTTCTCAAAGATTTCTAGTCCTCCATTCTATACTGCTTGGAAGATGAACGTGCCTCCCTCTACCACCTTGTCTGTACCTTTCCCCCAGATTACAATCTTCGTCCTTCCTTCTTTTCATACTGTTTAGTTATAGTTACGGTCATGCCAGTAAAATATCTTAAAAATGGAAAAAATACATGGGAAGAAGTTATACATTTATGTGTGGATATAAGAGGAGGGCATATATGTTTGTGCAGGCCTACCATTTTATAGAATAATACTGTCAACAATACTAAAGCTAGGAGATAGGCCAGATTATAAATGTGAATAAATACACCCTTCCTCCATATCCTTTCCAATTAAGAATAACTGAGCTCTGGAAAACAAATATCCAGAGTCTGTAAAATTAGAGGCCTAAACTGTCATTTAATAGAGGGTGCTTAGCACAGATCTAATGTGTATCTGTAATGAGGAAGGCCTTTCAATGTAATGAGGACTGCCACTCAAGAAATTCTGCTGGATGTTGCAGACTGTCATCAGTGGTTCTGATGCAGACAGCTAATGCACTGCACTCCACAATCTTTTCACTTTGGGGTTATCTAAGTGAAGAATTCTCCAATTAGCTGCTTCAAGCTGTAGTAATGTTATGCATGACAAGAAGGAAAATTGCCCTGATTAGCCAAAAGTGCAGAGTCAGACCTCTGAACACTTCAACTGTTACTTTCTCATGGATGTAAAGACAACAAAAGTCAAGACAGCTCTTCCCTTTAAGTGTATCTCAAATAGTTACTTGATGCTTTCATTAAAAGTTTGATAAAGGGGATTTATGCATTACTAGTGTCACAGACAACCTTAAGAGAGCTGGGGTAGACAGAGAGAGTGCTCTTATACAGCTACCATCTCATCTCCTGTCCTATTGCATTGGCTAAAATGTAACTTGAGAACTCCACGAACCCTTCTATAATGATAGAGCTGAGATGGGCAATGGATGAATATCCATAACTATTCCCAATGTAATAACTTATCAACATTGCCTCTCTCCTTTTCCCACCTTCTATTATTTGATTAGATAAGAAAATGTAATCAATTCATTTTTTTCGTAGTAAATAAAAGGTAATAGGTGAGGACTTCATGCTATATAATCTGCTAATTAATGGTTTTTTTCTATAATACTGTTTGAATCTACTTAAAACTGACTATTCAATTGTGTTGAGATGTAAGAAAGTTCCTCGTTATTGCAGATAATTTCCATTATTTAAACTAGCAATACTTGACTTGATCATTCTTTCATTTAAGCAATGAAAAACAAGCCAACAGCAACAATAACAATTATTCCTGCAATGTATGTATCACTGGAATATGTGTGTGTGTGCTTATATTGAAATAGACCATTGAGCCATATAGTATTCCCCATGATTTGGGATTGAGAGAGGTGCTTCTAAGGCAGCCCTTTTTTCCCACCATCTTCCTTGATCAGCTCTGATGAGAAGAAATTTCTTCCAGGCAACTGAGTTTACTGTTGCAAAAAAGGAGAGAACAGCCCAACTTTAATCACTAATCCTCTGCAATCCTATATAAATATCCAGGAGGAAATTTTATTTATTCTACTTAATTTATAACAATCAAGCACCTAGTTCAAGGAAAATATTGCAAATGCAATTTCTTTCAAGTTATGAAAAGATAAGTCCCCCTCGAAGCTTCCAGAATGGAGAATAAAGACGACCAGCAAAGAAGGTAAATAAAATTCCCTCTCTAACATCAACCTGCTACGTTTCTGTGTGTAATTTGTAGCAGGCAAACCTCCTGTTAATTCAGCATAGATATATATGGAAGGTCAGCACCAATTGTGTCTGTCTATAGGCTTACTGCAATTCGCAAAGGACTGCAGAAAAAGAAAATTTCTCTCCTCTTCATCAGCCCAGGATCCAAGCAGGCTAGTGGAAGAGGTACAGAATATTCCTTGTCACCTTCTTTAACCCTTGCCTCCTTGTCTTGCCTTGCCTTATAAATAAGAGGTTAGCAAAGAAAAGTCAAATTGCTTTGTTTGTACTCATATGAATAGGCAGAACATTGGTGGGGGGAAGTGTTCTAGCATTTGGGAGTGCTCACACTTTTAAAAATGTGAATTTAGCTTTTTGCCAAATAAGAATTGAAGAATTTTGTGAAAATTATCGCCTCAGTGACGCCAATCAGACATTCCAAAATGGCTGCCTTCTCTAATGTCTCCACTTTATTCTGCAAGATGGAGTTGGCATGTTCTTAGAGATTAGCCAGTGTCACTGGGCTTTTATTGAATATTATTTCCAGAACTGTTCCATAACCCACCAGCATGTGGTTCATTTTGGAAAAGTTTGTCTGCTCATCAGAATTCTGACTTCAGGCAGGACCATCGCTGTCTCTGGAGTAACAGGTTCTTGAGAACAGCAGGAGATTAATAACAGAAGAAATCACAGTTTCTGTGGTAAAGATGAATACTTTCCCCTTGGAATTTGTTCCTGCTGTGGTTGGATTCATCCAGCTTTTGTAGCCTAGACTGCATATTGTTAGGGGGGGAGCAGAACAGGCATTAAAAACTGGCTGTGCAGCTCCAAATCTTAAGTTACTTTTTTTGCTCATTAATGTGAAATTGGAAACATTAACATGCTTGAGGACTTAACATGCTTGAGGACTACCGGTATGTTATTTTGCCTATTTAACCTCATTATTTGTAGAGTATAGTCCCCAAACCGGCCATGATTTTTTTTCCCATTATGTTTGAAGCATATGGTTGAACTAAATCAGAAAATAGACTTCCAAGTCCTAAATGCCGATTTTTCTTCCAGCTGCTCTGAGCTACTCCTGGCACTTCAGGGAATTTCTCACAATCAAGTACCAGCTTCAAAAGATCATGGGCTGCAACTTCGGATAGAAAGGGTTATGCTATGACCTCAAAAATAATCCCAGATGATTCTGTTCACACTTTCAGAAACCCGTAAATTGAATATAAGGATGCACCTCAGAAGATAGATTTTACTATGAAATGAATGCAGTGAGAGCATACAAAAGAAAATAATATAATAAATTCTATGGCCCTGAGCTGAGAGTCCATGTGATGTTTGAGGTTTTGGACTAGGAGCAGGAAGACCTAATTCTAGTTCTCCCCTAGGTACAGAAACCATCTGAGTGACCTCAGGCCAATCATGCCCTCTCAGCCCAAATCAGTGTCATGCTTTGCAGCAAGCCAGCTGAAAAACAACTCTCTCACACACACACAGACACACACCTGCACCGTTGCATCCTGCATTGAGAGCTTTACTTTGTGAACTGGGTGAGCAAAGTGCAAAAGCAAGCAGATCCCACAACCAAGTGGAACAAAGCCCAATAAGAACAACAGAACCCTTGATTTCAAAGTAGAGAGATGACATGCAGTACATATGTAAGGGCTGAGGTAACAAAATATCTTCTCTCTTGTCTTCATTCTGCAGGTACATTGTTAGGATAAGCCTTAAGATTTTAAGGAGATCTGTATTCCTAAGCCAGAGAGGCTGAAGGAGTTATCCTGTTGGAGGCAACCATATTTTCCTTCTGGAAGGCTTTGAGATTAATGTGCTGGCAGCTGAGTAAGAATGGCCTCGGGCTTCACATCAACTGCCCTTCCTTGTTGTTATTCTTGTTTCAATTACATAAACCCTAGTATAACTCCAAATGGATGCCCCACTAGGTCTTGAGCATCAGGCAGGGCCTTGCAAGATCCTTTAATCACTCAGCATTTTCTCTTGTTCCCAGTGCCTTCCCTATCCCCCACCCTCCCTGAGGCTAGCTACCTTCTCCTGTTTCCCCAAGGTACTTGTTTGCTTCCTTTCATTAGCCTTTGTTACATCTGTCAGGATACATAAACTTAATTTGTTCACCGGATTTGCCTCTTAGTGTTTTCTTTCATGAAAACACCTACCTCAGCTGATTTAAGCACTTTAATCTTATTATTTCCTTTAATCTGCTGCTTACGTGTGTAAAGACGGAAACAAGTGAGATTTACTTTTTTTTCATATGTCTATGACTTGCAAATATCTCTTCAGGCTTCTTTTTTTTAGTGCTGTCATTGTTTGCTATATATTAATTATTTGTCAGCTTTTCATCATGGTAATTTGGGAGCTCAGGAGTGTTGCATTGTTTTGTTGTGCTTTGAAGGTATGGGTGGCTTTAGAACAAAAGCCTAATTTCTACACTACAGGAATACCACAGCTGTTACATCCCACATGGCTAATCCATCCCATGCCATTCTGCCAGTGAAATAATGTAGAGATCACATGGAAACTGAAGGTCATATTGGAAGTTTCCTTACAGCAAGATATACATTCCCAGGTATGTGAAGAAATTCTCTTCTAGGAAGTCAGGCCATTGGTCTATATTGTTGATACCAGGAGCCCTTGGATATCCCTCTCAACCCAGTAACTCCACTCCCTCTTCAAATAAGTTAGAGGGGGTTTTTTTCCTCCAGACAAAGCTACATAACTAAAAAATGCAAGGGGATGTCTGTGCATGTACATTGAGGAAAATTAAATAAGTTGTGACAACCCAGAAATGAAAGTGTCCATATCTCCTTGGGGGCAGCACAGTGGCTCAGTGGTTAAGATGCTGAGCTTGTCAGCTGGAAAACCAGCAGCCCGGATTTGAGACCTGAGCCCCATGTCCTCACCCAGCTCTTGCCCAGTTTGAAAGCATGCAAATCAGAGGTGGGTTCCTGCCGGAGCTGCCCAGTGCACAGCTCCGGTAGGGAGCGGCCGATTGCGCAACTGATCCAGAGCCCTCTCTGCCGGGTCCATCGCGCGCGTCGCCATTTTTTTCCGTGAATTTTTGGGCGATTTTGCTTTTGCGCATACACGGAAGCAAAATTGCACCAAAATCTCGCAAGGGGACACGCGCGCAAGAGAGATTTTGGCAAGATTTTGCTTCTGCGCATGCATGGAAGCAAAATTGCACTGAAATCTCATGCACGTGCGCGTCCCCTCGTGAGATTTCGGCGCAATTTTGCTTCCGTGCATGCGCAAAAGCAAAATCACGTGAGGGGGCGCTTGTGCGTAGCGAGCGAGCGCGCCCAAAGCGTGGAGATGCGCGCGCAGCGCACCGGCACCGGTAAGGGAGCAACCCGCCGCTGATGCAAATGTGAGTAGATTACTAGGTAACACTTCGATGGGAAGGTAACAGTGCTCTGTGACATAATTCTGGCCACATGACTATGGAAATGTCTTTGGACAGTGTTGGCTCAATGATCTTGAAATGGAGATGATCACTATCCCCTATGGTTGGCAACAACTAGCCATGTAAAATCCACAGGTTCTCCTTTACTTTACCTTTATATCTCCTTGGTGTCCTGGCCCTATCCCTTTTGGGAAATGGCTCTTTGAATATTATTATTATTGTTGTTGTTGTTGTTGTGTCACTAATAAATGTCACTAATAAATGACAATCAATTGATTATTATTATTAATATTATTGCTCATACAGTCAGCCAGATGTTTAGAATTGCATTTTTTCCAGGACCTGGAATACGTAGCTGTTGTTTGATGGTGTCAAAAATTATTGTCACATAATGTGAGCTGTTCCATATTCCTTGATATGTTTTAGTTCTTTTTCTTTTCCCTCTTTAATTATAGACAAACTTTCAGCCCAGTGGTGTAGGGTTCTGATGACTCCCATTTTGTGTGCCAGTGGGTGGTAAGAATCAAAATGTAAATCTGATCTGTGTGTATGAGTTTTCTGTAAACTTTAATGTTCAATGTTCTTTCTCTTCTATTCTGCTGTCTCCAGGTGTTGCATCATCCACTATCCAGTCTTTGTTATCTTTTCTATCAACAGTTGTTAAGTCTATTGTGGCAGACGTTTGCCTGATTGAATTCTAAGTCCCAGAGTACTTTAGCATCTTCATTTTCTGCCATTTTGTTTATTTTTGTGGTCCTGCCAGTTTTTGCTTGCAGCCAAATGGTATTTTTGCAAATGTTCCAATTCACCAATATTTCTACCTCGTCATGCCATTGTATGATGGTGTGATGATATGTGGGTAATCTACAGTTAGATTCACAATCTAAGACTGGTAGAAAGGTAATAATTCAAGTCCTCACCAAGAACCTAAGAATTATTAAGATAGCATCTAAGTATATAGGCAGTACCAAGCAGGGTGGGGTTGTTGGTTGGGTTGTTTTTTTGTTTTTGTTTTTGTGTGTGTAAAATTAGAGTGCTTAGTCCAATAATTTCAATATTTCCAGATATCAAGGAAGTCCTTAAATTATTACTCCAAGGGCTCCAATTACAATTGGTATAACAATATATTTCTTTTTCCATAAGAGTTCAACTTTGATCTGCTAGTCTTGGTAGCAGATTGTTTTTCCTCAATCCTAGCATCAGCCAGAATAGCAAAATCAATGAACCAGACTTTCTTCTTTTCAATAATTGTTATATCAGGCATTATGAACAAAATGCTTGTCTCTTTGGATCTTAATGTAGTGTCAGATTTTATGTTCATTTTCCAAACGTTCTCAACTTGATGTCCAAGTAGTTTTTACTACATTTAAATCCAAGCCTCTGACAAAGTTTCCAGTTAATAATTATGGCAACTTGGGTATGATGCTGCTTGTAATTAGTTAGTAAAATTTTGCTGCAGCCACTGATCAAATGCTCAATTATTTCATCCTTTTTACTGCAAGGTGACATTTGCTGTTGTTTGTTATACGTTGAAATTTTGCCTTCCTGCAATTAGTTGGCAAAGCTTGTGATTGAGCCACTAAAATAAATCCTTCTGTCTCTTCCTTTAACATTCATGATCTCAACCAACTCCATGTGGGGTTTTTATCAGCTTTTCCTTCCATATCCTTCAAGTATTGACCATGCCTTGGCTTGTTCTTCCAATTAACAAATTGGTTTTCAATTGTTTATTTTCTTCACCTTTGTTCTTTGCAAGAGCTTTCCTTGATTGACTGCCTTCAGCAAGAGTTCTTGGCTTTTCTTAATGTAGTCATTCAGGCCGTTCTTTTCTTTCTCCACCATTTGTTTCATTTCTAGAAGTCCTCTGCCTCCTTCAGCTTTTGGCAAATGATAGCCAATCAATATCACTTTTTGGATGTGAAGCATGTTATATTGTTATTAGTTTCTTGTCTTCCAATCCAAGTTATCATATTCAATTTGGGTCCAATCAAATGGAATTTCTGCTGTACATCGAATAAGAGGAAGTGCCAGGCTATTAAATTGCTGTAAGGATATTTCCATCATTTAGGCTTGATTTCAGAATTTTCCAAACTCGATATATATGGCAGAAGTATTTTCACCCAAACTAAACCACAAACTGCAAAATACAATTTCAAATTTGGTATTCCTAAACCTTCTCCTTCTTTAGCATGCTGCAGAAGTTTATATTTAATTCTCAGTTTCTTGCTGCCAAATTTAGAAATATATTTTTCCATCTTCTCCCATTGGTACATCAGTTATCAATATATATGTTGTCTGAAACAGAAATAACATTCTAATTAAAACATTCATTTTGACCACAGAAATTCTTTTCAACAATGACAATTGTCATTTTTCCCATTTCAGCATATCTTTTTTTCCACTTTGTTCCATTCTTAACGTAGTTATTTTGAAACTACGTAGTTATTATTTATATAAACATATAATTTATATTAGTTAAAGTAACCCCCAAATATTTAACATTTACTTCCACGAAAAAACTTCTCATTAAAATCCATATCTTCCAGGACTTTAAACAAGAAGAACCACTTCTAACTGTCAAAAGCTTTCTTGGCATCTAAGAAAATTAATGTGGCTTGTTTTTTATTATGTTGTTGTAAATATTCTGTTACATCTATAACACAGTTATTACACTGTCTTTTAATTGTTTTTAGATAAAAATCCATGTTGATCTTCATGAATAAACACTTGTAAACACTTTTTAGCTTGTATGACAGAATTGAAGAGTACACTTCAATCATTGTCCAATAAAGAAATTGATCTGTAATATTTAGTAACAAAATATTGGCTTCTTTCAAACATTCTGGCATTATGTCTCCTTGTAAAATAGAATTCATCATTTTCTGAAGTGTAAAAATTGGTCTTCAAAACATTTATAATAAGAACCATGTTGTCCATCTGGTACTGCTGCCTTCCCTGTTTTAATCTTTTTAATAGCATCCAATATCTCCATAGTAGATAAGGAATGGTTCATATTTTTTCCTCTGGGATTGTGAAACTTTTTGAAAAAGTTATTCTTCAATTTTTCCTGAGGAAATAGCTTGTACTTTACACAAATTGGAATAATAATCAAAGAAAGTTTTCCATATACTGACATTGTCCACTAATAACTTGTCTCCTTCTTGAATTTTCAATGTCACTTTCTTTTCACTTTTCTTTCTCAGGTTATATGCCCATCATTTTCCAGGTTTATTTGCAAACTGAAAATTAGTCTGCTTCACATAGTTCACTTTTGTCTCTACTGCCCTTACAATTATCAGAGATAGTTGTTGTAGACGCTTGAGTGGCATGGTGGCCTAATGGTGAAGACTCTTGCCTCCCATTCAGAGGGTTGAGAGTGCAATCCTAGGTAGCGGCAGATGTTTCTCTCCTAGGGTGCAAAAGAAAAAAATTCTGTGAACTCCACATAGCCATCGGGAAGGGCATCCGGCCAATAAATTTTCATCTCCATTTAGTAGCCCTAACTCTATCCCAAATTAAACAATTACGTGGCCATAAAAAGAAAAGTTGTTGAAGAAGCTTAATTTGAAATATAATAATTGCTCCTGTCTGTGACTTTTGTAAATCTTTCTTTCTGATTTCATTTAAACTGGTCTGTACTTTCTCTTGGGACTTCTTTTTTTTACTCTTGATCATGTTGTATTATCTAAGCAACTCTAGCTGGATCACAACAGACAAAAACAATCCAACAAAAATAAATTTAAAAACCAGCATACAAACATATGAAATAATCCACAATCAATCTATAAACAAATAATAATAATATTCAGTGTAGAATCCATCCTTGCATCAATTGAAGAGAACCTTTATAAAAGCTTCCCACCACTGCCCGACCTCCAGGCATGGCAGCAGGGTCTTCCGAAAAGGAAGACCTGGGAAGGTCAGGGCCAGCCTAAGATGTTCCACAGGGCAGGCATTAAGACAGAAAAGGTTCTCTTCCTTCCCATCCCTGTCACATTCTACACAACAATCTGTGTGTCTCTCAAGTTCACCATGTACATGCTTAGTTTTGGGGCTCTGCCACTGGAAAACATTAAACTAAAAAGCCAGTGTTTTAATCTGAGGTTTTGAACCCTTCAGGGAGATCCTCAAGATTGAGCAGTACATATTCCTGCCTTATTCCTGTCACTTGGGCTCCCTTCACATTTTTATTCTTTTTCATTTATTACTGTAACTGTATACAGTAATATATCAATATTCCCATGAAGTAGGCTGGACTGAGAGAAAGCAAGCAGCCTAAAGTTAATTGTCTCCATAGTTATGTTAAATGAACTTGTGTCTTCAGCTTCTTAACTTTTCTCATTTTACTTCTTTCCATGATTTTTGTTACTTTGCTGTTGAAAGGTCTTTGGAAAGTGAAGCATTTAAAAAAATATTTTGCCATTAATATTATTAATTGCCTTCTTAATATATCCTACCATGTGACTAATGCCAATTTTGGCCCAGATGTTTATACTGTTTATTAACTGTCAAATCAATTATAGTCAGTTTACTGATGTTTTAATGACAGAAAAAGCTGAACATATACTTTAATCGAAGTATATGGAACTAGAAAAAGTTAGGACAGACAGACTTTCTAATGCAGGGCTGTCAAACTCGCAGCCCACAGGCCAAATGTGTCATGCACTGGCCACGCCCACACCCAGTTTAGCGAAGGAGGGAAAAGTTGCAATAACACCACGTGACGCCGCTGTGATGACGCAAGTTTGACACCCCTGTTCTAATGCATTGCCTGTTATAGAGATACTTCTAGAATGTATACATGAGTTCAGTTACTGGCACTATTTTCCTGTCATAAGCTAGGTTTCAGTAATTTAAAAAGGGAAAGCAGGCTTTCTTACAGGAGAGCAAGACTTTGGCCTAATATCTTCTACTTCCTCCACAGAATACTTTTGTTGTAAAATTAAATTTGCCTAGAAATGGATGTTCAAAGTAAATCTACGTGCATTCTGTTGACACTACAAACTTGAGAAATGGAAACTAGGGTACTCAAGGAATAAATGGAATAAATCAAGGCTGGTGGCTGGAATCACAGTTTTATTTTATTTTTTTATTTTTTTATTTTCCTTTGACGAAGTATTGATTCCTGGTGATTGCCTGCACAAATCCCTGCAGTTTTCTTTGCATGGTTTTTTTTTAAAGTGGTTTGCCATTGCCTCCTTCCTAGGGAGCCTGGAGATCCATGACATGATCTATTTTTTAAAAAAACATGTATGTAGTAGGATAAATTAACTACTTAGGATGCTTATTGCACACTTAAGGCTTGGCATAAGATAAGAAGAACAGCAACCAGCTGCAATTTCAAACACAGTTCGCCTGCTTGTTTCCTACATAAGATGTCTGCATTGCTTGCTGTTTATGGGATAGCAATTCAGCAGGTCGCAATATGAATTTGAAAAGCTGCTCTTTATAAGGAAGGATTTCACACATAATGTACCATTAGAATATTGAGAATCTGGGACTGATTTTCTCCCTTCAAGCAAGAAGTATTTTGATTCAGGAGTGATAAAAATATTTGTTGAGATGATAGAGAGAGATGATGATAGATGATAGATAGATAGATAGATAGATAGATAGATAGATAGATAGATAGATAGATAGATAGATAGATAGATAGATAGATAGATAGATAGATAGATAATAGACACAGACAGATAAACAGATAGAAGATAGATAGATAGATAGATAGATAGATAGATAGATAGATAGATAGATAGATAGATAGATAGATAGATAGATAGATAGATAGAAGATAGATAGATAGATAGATAGATAGATAGATAGATAGATAGATAGATAGATAGATAGATAGATAGATGGTGGGATGATAGATGAACGGACGGACAGACAGAGATATATTGATTAATTTCCTGCTAAAACACATCATTTGGTATCCAAATCACTTCTAGACTGATATTACTAATATAAAATAAATGGTATTTGTTTGCAATGGGCTTGCTATTTTTAACCTTAACCCTATGGCTTAGTGGGCAAACAGTAGGCTTTCAAGAACTGATCTACATAACTTTTTAACTTATCATATTCAGTATGGTTTTTGAGTTCCCAAGAACATATTTTAGATATGTCTGCCTCTTACCTACTGTCTCAGACAGGCATCAGAGCAATAAATAAAGCTACTAATAAGTTGCCATATATGAATGATGGACTGTGTTTGACATGGTGAGCCACAGGCCTATTTACAAACATAACGTATGTTTCTATACCATAGTATAAATCTTCTAAGTTCTATAAATGAGGTTATTTATTTATTATTTGATTTATAAAGCCAGCCATCTGATCCAAGCAACTCTGGGTGGCTCAAAACAATCCAATTAAAGCAAATTAAAAACCAATATACAAACATGCAAAGCATCAATAATCCATTTAAAATAGAAACTCATGAGCAGCAATATTCAACCTATATTGGCTCAATATAGCCATTGCAAGAACGCCCCACCATCACTAGACCCCTAGCCACAGCTGCAGGTTATATGTTTATATCCATTTAGCAGGGGGCCCATCCCACTAGATGGCAATATCTAGCTGACATTGGCCGATCTGAAAAGCTCAGCAGGGTTGGGTTTGATTGGAGACCATAAGGAAATTCAGGAACACAGGCCAGACAAGGAAGTCAAAATAATTGTGAAAGAAAGCCACACCAAACCACTGCAGTCAAGAAATCTACATGACATGGACATGAAATCATCAGGAATAGAGGTAGACTCAAATGCATCTGTGTGCATGTGTGTGTGTGTGTGTGTGTGTGTGTGTGTGTGTGTGTGTGTGTGTCTGTGTCTGTGTAAAAGCAATTAAGCTCAATACGTACAATGTACAATAATGTACAATGTTGTATTAAGAATGCTATTCTCCCACAGTTAAATAAAACACACACAAAACTTCCTTCTTGCAAATTGATATGAGAGTAAAGGGTTGCAGATTAACCTTCTCTTGGATATGCTAATATTCTTTGTGTAGGAATTCTATTTCTTAGGGAATTCAGTCATTAAATTCCTTGCCTGCGGTTGAAATGCTGTGATCTGGGAATATAGTTTTAGCACATGATGAGTAGGTTGCCTAGAGAGCCACATAAATTTATCAAAGGAATTTAAGACATTTTTAACGGGTTGCATGATTATATTAAAGGATTCAATCTAGCCTAGAATGGGGATAAAAAAATTGACTCAAGGTTATTAATTTAAGGGTTAAACTTAAATTTAAAGAAAGTGTTAACTGTGAGCATCAATAGCAGTTTTCCAGTAATAAAATCAATCTCATTTAAAGTTTGAGTTCAGAGGAGAAGGGCTTTCTTTTTCCTTTGAACTTGCTTTGTTCTCTTAAGCCAATGACAGTCTTTTTCTAAACAGATTTTCTATAATTAGAGGCTAGAAGAGGAAGATCATTAAATATTTTATCAACCATACAGTCACCAACTGAGAAAATCAGAAGTCCCACTTAAGGGCCATCTGTATCAGTAAAAGTTTACTAATAAGGGAGAGAGACTTTGATAAGCACTATGATGAAACCTGGGGTGATAATGTGAGAGATATTTAATGGACAGATCCAGCTCTTTATGACCTTAGACAGACTTTTGTAAAACTATATATAATATAAAAAGCATGTTGCAATTATAAATTATGGCACGCTAATTCAAGGTGCTTATCAGAAATGCTTGTTCTATGAAAGAGGTTATTTTTTCTATTTCAAAACAAACAAAACAAAACAAAGATCTGTACAGGAGGTTTATTTATGAAGAATTTATGAAGAATTAGTTTAACATTTCTTTTGTTTCTCCAAGTCCAGGATAATCTTTCCAAACTCTTAAGAAGGCAGCCCATTGTCCATAAAAACAAAATTTTCTCAGAGGTTGGATGGTATCCCAATCCTATTTCTTTATCCTTGAGGCTGCTACACCAAATGGTTTCTTCTCTCGCATGTATGCAGAACACTCTTCCATTCATAAGTCGGAGAAAACAAAACAAAGCCAAAAAAAGATACAAAAAACATATTCCTTTGCTTGAGATGTTACAAGCAGCATACATAGTTGTACCAATTACGTATATCTTTTTGTTGGAGATTCAGGTGGCTTAAATGGAAAAAGTACAGAAGGTGAAAGAGGCTACCATCAATATCCTTTGTCCAAATGAACCAGAAGTGGAAGGAGAGATTTATATGACTTTGCAACTTGTACTTGGCCTTGGTGAAATGGGGTATCTACAATAAAGGAATGCAGCTCAGAAAAAAGTATGGCTATCCCAGTTCTTCTCGAAAGGAAGCTCCCTTGCCAAAGGAGCTGTTGGAGAGAAGAAAGTCCTGCGTGATTTCAGTACTGTAACAAAGATGGCTGCCTTAGATAGAATCAGTTCATTGTCCAGTTCAGTTTTGTTTATACTGACAGCTTATGTCTTCATTAATTGATTACATTTTTATACTGCCTGAGTCCCAGAGACTCTGGATGATTCATTCATAAAACCAGAAAAAGCAATCAAATAATGCAATGCAGTGGTGGGATTCAATTTTTTTTACTACCAGTTCTGTGGACGTGGCTTGGTTAAGGTGACCAGACGTCCCGATTTTGGCAGGACAGACCCGCTTTTTAATGCTTTGTCCCGCGTCCCGCCCGTCCTCTAAAAAGTCCCGATTTTTTATAAGAATGCATGACTAGGGCATTCTTTCCAAAAATCGGCCTGCAGGCACTCGAGGACAGCCAGGTTGGGCCCAGCCGCAGGGGCAGCAGCAGCAGCAGCAGGCCCTCTCAAAATCGGGACGTCTGGTCACCTTAAAACACCCACCCATACCTTTCTCTCTGCAAGGCGGGCGCGGAGAGATGACGTCGCTGCTGTCGGCGCCCCACGCTGATTGGCTGTTGAAGGGTGAGCGGCGGCGGCGACAGCAGCAAGCCGGGAGCGCTCGCCCGGAATTGGAGTCAGCGAGCAGCTGGGCATCGGGGCTCTTCCCCGCCTTCTCCATCCTCCAGGGTCGCCACTGCGGGGGTTCCATCTCTCCGGTGATGCCTGCGTTGGAAGGGAAGGGGGGGAAAGGCAGCCTGCGGGGCTTGGCACGGCTGGGAGTTGCGAGGCGGCGTAGCAACCGGGCTGTTCCTCCGGGTGTGCTAAAGTGCTCGAGTTTTTTCTCTCACACACACACATGCACAACCTTCCAACGACCGGGTCGGACTGGATCTCCCAGCACGACTTCCCGGTCGTTGGAAGGTTGTGCATGTGTGTGTGAGAGAGAAAAAACTCGAGCACTTTAGCACACCCGGAGGAACAGCCCGGTTGCTACGCCACCTCGCAACTCCCAGCCGTGCCAAGCCCCGCAGGCCGCCTTTCCCCCCCTTCCCTTCCAACGCAGGCACCACCGGAGAGACCGAACCCCCGCAGTGGCAACCCTGGAGGATGGAGAAGGCGGGGGAAGAGCCCCGATGCAGGGCTGCTCGCTGATTCCAATTCCGGGCGAGCGCTCCCGGCTTGCTGCTGTCGCCGCCGCCACGCGTGAACGCGGTCCGCGGCAGGAAGCGAGTTCAAGCGACCCTCCGCCGCTGCCGGCCTGCAGCCCGGCGCCCCTTCCTGCCTGCCCCGCCCCGTGCCCCGTACTCAGCTCTTGACTTTTTCCCTCTGCGCATGCACAGCGTTCTGCGCATGCGCAAAACTCAAATGGCGACGTCCAGGCGGCCCCGCCCCCCCTTTAAAAAAAATGTCTCGCTTAAAAAAATATATATATCTGGTCACTTTAGGCTTGGTGGGCATGGGAGGGGAAGGATACTGTAAAATCTCCATTCCCTCCCCACTCCAAGAGAAGGATACTGCAAAATCCCCATTTCCTCCCAATCAGCTGGGACTCAGGAGGCAGAGAACAGATGGGGCGGGGCCAGTCAGAGGTGATATTTACCGGTTCTCCGTATTACTCAAAATTTCCACTACCGGTTCTCCAGAACTGGTCAGAACCTGCTGAAACCCACCACTGTTGCAATGGTAAAAACAAAGGACAAAATATGGCAAAAGTAGGCAACAAAAAGAAGCAAACAAACATTACCCAGAAGGGGCCTCAATCGCTCTGTTCAAAGGCCTGGAGACCAGGCCTTCAAGGCTCTCTGAAATAGCAGTAGGGGTGAGGGCCCTCTCATGAGGAGCCTCATTCCAGAGAGCAGTCTTGTCAGTTACTACTTTTTACACTTCTATTAGCCATATTATTTCATTGTGAAATGCCTAGGATTATAACCTGCTACATACAAATGATACTCTTTCGTACTGTTGAAGTCTATATTTACTATTTTCATGGAGTTTGCAGAGGCAGTAATTCATTAACAAAATACATTTCCACTCTCCATATGGATAAGGATATACATAACTATTCACAGTTTGAGATAAGTGGGCTCTATGCCTATCCCTATTATCTCTTGTGTCTTTCTAGAATAGACAAATTCATGTTTTTTTTCAGTCCTTTGGGGTGCACTGGCATACCTACAGGATAAATCAGGTTTTTTAAGCCATTCAGAATCTACTCTGAATATGTATTTTGTGTGCATTTTCCCCACACTTCTACTGATTATTGTACATAGCAATAGCAATAGCAATAGCACTTAGACTTATATACCACTTTATAGTGCTTTACAGCCCTCTCTAAGCGGTTTACAGAGTTCAGCATATTGCCCCCAACAATCTGGGTCCTCATTTTACCAACCTCAGAAGGATGGAAGGCTGAGTCAACCTTGAGCCGGTGAGATTTGAACAGCTGAACTGCTGAACTGCAGTGCTGCACTTTAACCACTGCACCACCTCGGCTCATCACCCAGAGTCACTTCTTGTGAGATGGGCAGATATATAAATTTGATACATACAGTACATACATACATACATACATACATACATACATACATACATACATACATACTCTTTACACACACACACACACACACACACACACACACACACTTCAATGTGCCATCTTGGCTAATGTATCTTTTTCATGACACTTTTCCAAGTACTTATTTCTATTAAACTTCTAAAATATATGTATTTTCAAAATATGTACATTTTTTATGCAATTCTTGAAGTGAGAGATAGAATGACACTAGTCATGCAGCAATCCATGGCATATCAGATTCAGTTTGGGTTGATCCACACCATTTTGCTTCAAAATAAGTATCACAGATTCTTTTTATATGTATAATAGGATTGTATTTAAACTGATTTCTACATGGATGCATGCAATTCTTTGAGACTGCCTGAGAAATGAATTTCCATACATCTGTGTAATTCTTAAAAATGAAACTTCTGTGCTAGTAACCATTATAACCAGAAAATAAATAGTAAAAGGTATTTCTGAACAAAAATATGAACCTTAGACAATGGAATTACAGTTGAAAATGGCTGAAGAAAGTGATCATGCTTAATTATTTTTTATTAAAATTTTGTGCCATCTTAAAACTAACAAATCTTATAACACATACATAAATCACAGCCGACTTTGCAGTGTGTGTGTGTGTGTGTGTGCGCACACACACACACACACACATATACTCACACACACACACACACACACACACACACACACACACATACTCACACACACGCATATATATATATATATATATATATATACACACACCATGTTTCCCCGAAAATAAGACCCCGTCTTATATTTGTTTGAATCCTGAAATAAGCGCTTGGCCTTATTGCCATGCACGCAAAAGCCCGATTGGGCTTATCAGGGAATGTCTTATTTGGGGGGAAACAGGGTATATATCCATTATAATATGAACTAAAGCTTTTAGGGAAAGTGTATTTATTATAAAACATCAACATGACATATTCCCCCAAAGATCTCATAGTCAGTCAGTCAATTGCCTGGCTAATGCAGCATAGTGAAAGGATAATACTAATCACTTCTGCCTGTAATTAAACATTTTCTCTATTATAGTCACTCTCGAGAGGGATCATGGAAAATAGCATAGAGCAAGTATGACACTGAGAAAATCACATTCTGGTTTATAAGATACACAAGGGTATATTCAGCTTTTTAATACTATATTATGGCATATTATAACTGTGATATGGCCACCAAAGCAGAGGGCTAGAGCATGTTTGGATATGATTGCAGAGAAAAAAGCAAATTCCTGTACTTCAAAACAAATCACAGCAAAGCCACTTTTTATTTATTTATGTGGCTTGCTTCAAACTTTGGGAAAGATTTATTTATTTATTTATTTATTTATTTATTTATTTATTTATTTATTTATTTATTTATTTATTTATTTATTTATTTATTTATTTATTTATTTTGTCAAACGTATATATGATTACAGACAAAGTATAAACATGATTGTGAATACATAAGATGTATAAGCATGGTTATGAGTACATGAGATGGTTACGAATACATTAGGACATTAGGACAGGGACGGTAGGCACTCTTGTGCGCTTAACTATGGTTGTTAAAGGATAGCCATTGGCCACCTTGTTATTTTTAGGACCTTGATGCTTAAACTATTACCTACAGTATATTAAGTTTACAGTGAACACAAATAATATGTAGAAAATTTATTTCATGGTTATCCAAACAATCAAAGAAACAGTCTGCATTTGTTTCTTGTTTGGTCCTTGCAGTGCAATATGAATTGGAATAATGATAGCTTATACAGCTTTAAGTCATCTTCTTCTCACCTCTTAAATAAAATAGTATTCTCTTCCACCTGTTTTTTCCTTAATGCTATGTGGGAAACCAGCAGCGCAAAGCAATAGCCTTGCTGGTTGTCTGTTTTAGCTGGAATCTGCTCTCTGAAAACCATGAATTTATAGAAATTCCCCACCATGCTGTCCATTTGATTTGGGGGACAAATCCAGATAATGTGCATGGCTACAGAAAAATCACAGCATTGCTTCTGTGGAAATCTGAGACCACATTTTTTGCAAATCAGAGTAAAATACTTCAGCTTCTCTTAGATCTAACCATAGCTGTCTCTTCTTTCACAAGCCTCTGTGTTTCTCCTTGGAGGAGGAAGCAGAGCAGCTGGGATAAAACCAAAAGATTGTTTATGAAGAGCTACAGGGCAAAGGCACATTAGTTCCATGAGATCCCAGAAAACAGAATGGAAAAGTCATCCCCAAATGTTCTTTATTCTATTTTAAACAGCTATTATGTGGCCTAGATCCAAACCACATCCATTCTCAAGGGACAAATTATCTTCTAAATCAGTCTTCTGTCTTTCTGTAATACTTTAAAAAAAACTACATTGGTGACTCTGAACACTTTTATCCCAATACCCCTAAAAAGTGTCTTTGTATATTGGGTTTCCTTCTCTTTCTCCATCCTCCTTCCCCCCCCCCCCTTTTGCCAAATCTTGTGATGCAACATGCTTTCCTAGATCCCACTTTTTCTGATTTGTTTTAAGACTTTTTTCTATTTTATCTCACTTTTTTTCATACCTCAACTTGACTAAAGCTACTACTTTCCAAACTAACTCTGATCCCCAATATTAGTAAACAAAAGGTTGGAGATTCCAAACATGATCAAGCCTGACAAACAAACTCCTCCCTCCAGACAAACTTTAATTTCTTTTGCTTTTTGTGTCTTGCACTGCTACCATAAAAGCTGAGGTTTTATTTAGCTTCCATGTGCCTTATTTTGTATTATGCACTAATTTCCTCAGCTGAAATCTTGGATTTTCTTGTTTTAATTCCTTTTGCTATTCCCAAGAAAATAGTTGAATCATTTGTTCAGATATGTTTATCCATTGGAAGAAATTATATTATGTGTGGTAACTGGGATTAATTCACCAAGGCATGCTTGAACTGTAATGAGGTTTTCCTCACAATAGTTTTTCTCACTATCGGTGAAATGCACCCCTGCTGACTGAATGTTCACGTGGCTGTTGATTTGGCATATATAGATCCCAGCTCTGGTTTAATTCATGTGGGGAAACCCATATCTTTTATTGGCTTTGTAATGGGAGAAACATGCATTCTTATGGTTGCATTCTGTGTTTCCAAGTGATACTCCAGTTACGAGGCAATTATGGCAGAGGCTTGGTGACATCTTTCCCTCACAATATACCCTTTCCAGGATACAGTTTCTGCTATGCTTTATTTTCATACCACTCTTCAGATGACTGAATGTTATTGAGTTGCATTGGTTTTGCCTTGCATTGAGAGATTGCAGCAGTTAAGTTTCTGTGGCTACTCATAGAGACCATGGTATAGCATATGAAGAACGAAACTTCTGAGAGGCAGCCATGGGAGCATTGATATAGATGAACTTGTAACGAAGG
The DNA here is from genome assembly GCA_023053685.1 of Diadophis punctatus similis. NCBI lineage: Eukaryota > Metazoa > Chordata > Lepidosauria > Squamata > Dipsadidae > Diadophis > Diadophis punctatus. The sequence goes on along the minus strand of JALIGW010000003.1, from coordinate 113,999,304 downwards.
AGGTGTGGGTGGGTGGCTACCAGTACAGAGCTGTTGAATGCAAGAGCTCTGTACTGGTAGCCAAGATACTCAAGCCTGATTACAAAAAAAAAACATATGGCTCATAAGTACTACCTAAGAAACAATCATTCGTTTGCCCTGTGAACAGTTTCTGTTTCATTTGCCATACCCATCTACCAAGTGTTTGCATCCAACCAACCATACTGGGTAATCCCTGCATGATTGCTGTAGCCACTATCCTTCAATTTAAATTCCGTAGTCCCCATTTATCCGTGAATGCCTTTTTTCAATCAAAATTTATAAAAGGAATGCATTAATGGTTGCTATTATTTTGAAATCATAATAGCTCAGTAAAGACCATCTCTTTTATGGCTGATCTTGGTTGTGGCCCTCCTCAGATTCTGCCAAACTGGCTTTCCCTAATATGCCTTAAAGAATAGGAACACACAAAGGTCCAATGGCTGTCTATTAATATAGAGATTTGAGAGGCCACGTAGCTTGCAATTTTCAATGGAACCAATGGAAAAGATACATTCTGTGATTGTGCTTTCTATGGAGAACAACTACTCCATCAGCCTGTTGGTGGTTTACTTTGCAACAGACCTAATTGCCACGAAGAACTCGGTTTCCAATGAACATGTATGTTCATCATATAGCAAAGAGAGGTGAAGGGGATAAGCAGGACGCTTACATTGAATCTGGAGTAGTAATCATGGAGAATGGGTGAGAAAACAAAACGTTCAGGCAATAACAAGGAAAAATTGCTGGTCCTTTCAATTGTGTCATATTATAACATCTGTCCACTTCCCTCTCCCCCTCCCTTTCTTTTGAACTTTGAAAAAAATAAGTAATACTGGGTCCAGCTAGAAGGTGATTAAGATGATATAGTAGAAAGAACAGATATAAGAGCACAAGGAGATAGCAATGTTTATTTATTTATTAGATTTTATCCCACCTTTATTACTTTACAAATAACTCAAGGCAGCAAACATACATAGTAATCCTTCCTCCTCCTATTTTCCCCACAACAATCCTGTGAAGTGGATGGGCTGAGAGAAAGTGACCGGCCCAAAATCATCCAGTCAGCTTTCATGCAAAATGTATGACTAGAACTCACAGTCTCCTGGTTGATATGTATGAAAATGGCTTTAAGTGTGAATGTACTGTACCTAGTAAGTTTGTTAAATGTATAATGTAGACAATTCAGTTTTTATGTCTTTAAAAAGAATTTATCATAAAATCCCTGGTAATGACTAACCTCACCCCCGAAAACAGAATAGGATAATTGCATCTGTGAGATGTTGCTCATAAATAGACTGTTCTGCTTAATAATAAACAAACGCATTTATTTAGACACACAAGGCTGATCCTTTTGTTTATTTTTGTTTCCATGACTTTGGGTCAATATTCTATGAGTAAAGAGGGAATTGAAAATCCTGTTTGAAACTAGGAGGAAAAACACAGATCTCTTTTTTTGGATTTTCAAAACTTGGCAGGAAATATGTATTTCTATGATACTACAATTGTTGCGAAAGTTCCACAACAAATCTTACTCACATACTGTATGTGTGTTAATAAGCCCATATAAGAGCAAATTCTGGCACTATGTAGCCCAATCACCTGTAGTAAAGGCTTCAAGTGGTTGCAGTTCAACTCCAGAATCAGAATATGCAAAGACAGACAGACTGTTCAGAATTCCTTGCTATATTACATACCTTATTTCTATAGTCAAACTACCTATCATAAAGTTTTGTTCACAGTACAATAAATATGGGGTATCATGTGTCCACCAGATTGTTTAATTTGAAAAAAATTAAATTGATGCCATATTAAGTGTGAACAGCATATTAAATTGTGGGATTCTGTACATTGGAAGATGAATTTCTGGACATCTACCGGTAAGTAAGTGAGCTCTAAGATGATATTTTTAATTTTTTTTAATCAAATATTAACCTGTCTTAAGCGCCTTTATAAAGGTTACATTTGCATTTACAAAGATTCTCAAAACTATTTAACAACAATGAATTTTAACAAGGCAGCTTCCTGTCCTTAGCTGCCTACCTATTTTTAAATTTTAAAATAGCTGAGATCTTCTGGCAGAGTTTTGTAGCTCTTCAGATGAAAGTCTAGCTGCCTGAACACTTTAAAATAAGAGAAGAGGAAGAGGAAATGGAAAAAGAAGAAAGAAAAATAATCAATTTGGTATCAAATTTATTCCAAAGCTGAAAAGTGCTTGCTTTTTTTTCTTATTGTGAAGGAAGACATGCAGGAAGGTCAAAGGTCAAGCAAAGAGGAGACGGCATTGTGTAGAAACTGTCACGCATCACCACTTATTTTGACATGCACAGGGCCGTTTGTTGTCTGTCGAACATGCAAATTAAGTGCCTGCTGTCATAGCTAGCCGATATCTGAAAGTGGAAAATGAGACCACCTGTAACCAGTGAATGGAGTGATGGACAAGCATTCAGCACTCGTCATTTCCAACGCCATTCACACCACCTCCGAATTGTATATGACATGTAAAAATCTTTTCTTAATATGCACAACCGGGAAGTTTGGGGAATTATGGAGGCTTCAACTGCTGCATCTAATGGGTTCTCCAAGCAGACAGCTGTGACTGCGAGCTGGCTTGATAATTAGGTGTCCAGGAAGATTTTATGCTATGAATCAGTTAAAAGGAAGAAAAGGAAAAGAAAAATAATGGCAAGTAAAACTCACCAGAATGGAAATAACATTAACCCTTAAGTTTTCTGCTATAGTACTGGGATTTACAGTACTCTTTAAAAAAAATGAATTTATAATGTTGCATCTCACAGCACAGTAAATCTGCAGTTAACTTGTCATTTCTCATAAATGTTATTATTGCAATACCATTGTAGCTGATTTCTTATGGAAAACGGGCAACTATATATGGAGCTGACCATTAAAAAAATAACTTGGAATATACAGGCACAATTCCAAGTATTCACAGTAAATTTAATTTAATTTAATAAATGTTCTTATAAGCCGCCCAATCCCATAGGACTCAGGGCGGCGTACAGCATGAATAAGAACAATGACATAAAAACATCATAATTTAAAAACAATACATTATTTTTTTAAAAAACCACTCATTCATGGTGGAATCTGATCTTCTTTTTCACCCCGCCTGCCGGAAGAGCCATGTTTTACGGCTTTACGGAAGGCCAGTAGAGTGGGGATAGTCCGGATCTCTGGTGGAGTTGGTTCCAGAGGGACGGGGCTCCCACAGAGAAGGCTCTTCCCCGTGGCCCCACCAACTGACATTGTTTGGCCGATGGGATCTGGAGGAGGCCCACTCTGTGGGATCTAACTGGTCGTAGGGAGGTGTGTGGTAGGATGCGGTCCCGAAGGTAGCCTGGTCCTGAGCCATGTAGGGCTTTAAATGTAAATGTATATAGATTTTTAAAATGGAGATTTGTGGCTTTGCTGTACCTAAGGCTATAGGTGAAGCAATGCATCTCCAACAGTGTGTTTACAACTGGTAGCATATCACTATTAAGAATTCCATTTGCACTAAATATAATGATTGAAATATTTATTTCATGTTTCAGTGAAGAAGTGCTAAGAGATTTCCATCAGGATAGGAAGGTTTTACAACCAATTCAATTGCCTATTCTTATATATTTTAAATTGTCAAATGCCACTGGGTTTTAAGAACATTCCTTTGCAAAATGATAGTAGTCTAAAAAAAATTATTGGATTAGCAAAACACATATCACCTTCTGTCCTTGTATTAAAACAGAAACTTGATTTGATGATGAGAATGGAATAATCCATTTCTGTGAGCATTTAGAAGCTTCACTGCCTTCTAGATAGATAGCTGTTGTTAACATTGCAAAAGCAAAATGTCTTTTAAAAAATCAGTTGGCAGCCCTGGGAATGATCAGTCTCTTCTCCCCTAAACACTGATTCTGACAGTTATTGTTCTTGGTAATCAGAAATTTAACAAGAGTTTTCTACATCTTTTCATTTCTCATCTCAAATACCTACTATAATCAATCTCAAAATTCAGTGGGACTTGATGCGAACAAAGGATTGGGCATACTCACCTCTAATGTTGACCTTTAATTGGATCTTACTTGATTATCATTCATGAATGCAAGCGAACCTCCCATTCAATCATGAGAAATACAAACATTCCAGTATGCAGCTTTGTTCTGTCATAAAAAAGGCATTTTTCTATTTGGATTAATTCAGTCTGAAACACATGAGCACACATAGACACATACATGCAGAGTACAGCCAGCATTCAGACTGCTTATTCAGCTCACCCAAGATGAATCACAACTCAACAATAGAGTATTATTTATGAAGGCTTCCAGTCAAAGTTAGAGAGATTTTATCAAGGGAGCTTAGATCAATGTACAGTGCTGCTATTCCTGACCCCTGTGGAGTGAAGTGAGTACTTGGAAATGATCAAATATATTGAGAGGATATTATTTGAATACCTCTAAAGACAGACTAGCTCCTTTATAGTCTTTGGAACTGTGTCCTTATCCATTTGTATGTGGCACTCTGTCTTTTATACCACATTCCCAAGAAGATATTCACAATTAAGTCATTTGATAAGTGGAGATTACAAGCAGAGCTTTCAAAATCTACCTGTAGAATATCCAGCCTGAAACCTTTTAATCTTCTGGATTTCTCAATGTGGACTGGTACCTTAAAAGAGTTGACTAGGAGGACCATCACAGACTATCACAGAATATACACAGTCAAAAATATGGTAGAACTGTAATGTTGTCACAATGAACATTGTGACAACATTTTCTGAATGCAGAAAACAAAATGGATACTGAATCTTACCTCATTATAGTTCAACCCCAGTCAGTTCTGCAGAAGTATATTCTTACTAAATATATATCTGTATGAAGTGAGAACGCTTAATAAGACAAGGGATGCTGACTGGTCAGAGTGCTTCACTGTATGTAAAAAGTCTCCATACATGCAACCCGCAACACACAAAGAAGATCCCTTTCCAAGGAATATCAAATGAGCATTTGTAGGGAAGCATGACACAGAAAGATATCAATAGGCATGCACGTAATTAATCCATTCAGTTATGGGATTTCTTCCCAGAGTACATTTAGGCTGTTCTGAGGGACATATGTCCTCTCTCCAGTTATCCACTGAAATATAGTGAGACAATATGGAAATGAGCAAAAAATGGGGTGAATCTTCGAGATAGGTAAAATATGGTATGTTACCAAGCAGCTGAGGTTCTGTTTTTTGAAAGTGGCTAAAACTAGCATGGGGAATGAGGAGAAACTTAATCATTCTTTCCAATATTTTTGTTCAGAAAAAAAATTGCATATACATCTGGGAGGACAGGATTTGTTTGTTTGTTTTAAATACCACTGGAGTCAATGGAACTTTTCAGCCCCTGAAAGCTGCATAGAAAAGGACCAATTTTTCTAAGCAAAAATGGTTGTATCCCAGATTTGATTTTGTGTTGACATATTTTACTTTATTATCTTTGTATTGTTGTGATGCGGTTGTTTTTATTTATGTATCCCCTTTATATTGTATTTTTTCTTAAGAAAATATAAGACGAAAGATGTATATACCTATAAATCTTACAGTTGCAGAGTTGTATAAATCAAACACATTCTGTATCAAAATCAGGATTGCTGCTACTTGCTTAATTAGAAATATATAATATTTTTTAAAAGATGGTAAATCCTCAAGATGGCATTAATCTTGCAAAGTTATAATAGGATAATTTCAAGGGTTTTCTCACAAAGTTTGGGCTTAGAGCTCAATAGCAGCTTTCAACTTGTCTAGAAAATGTTTTTTTTTCCCTAACTTAAAAAGTAAATCTTTCTAAAACTTATTTTTTTGACTAGCTTTTGTTGGCATGGCTTATTAGCTTACAGGCAATGCTAGCTTTTTCTGGCAATGATGCATTAAATGTTGCTTATGCAACAACACTAGAAAAAATTGAGAAGCTTCTGTATTTAACATCACATTGTATATCATATGTGATGTAAAGAGAAAAAAATACACATAGGCACTTGAGGACTTTTTGGTTTTCTTTCAGGTGAGTGGAGAGGATTAAAGGGAAACAAAATAAATTAATGAGGGGACAAAAGCTCTAGGCAGACTGGACACAAAGAATAACAGGGACAGGGTAGGCAAACACAGGTACATACTCCAGGAAATCTGTACAAGAGCAAACCAGAGCAAAAAAAAGAGCTGCAGAATAAATCTTAGGTTGCTGGGTGTGATGTCATTTGGACAAATAGTAAGAATGATCCCAAGTAAGACTCTACAAGCGCTGAGTAGATGACAGCTTTGAACTAAAGAGCATATGTGGTACTCTCAGGAGTCCTAGATCACAAGGAGTGCTGTATTCACCTTCATGCAAATTAGAACACACCAGTCCTTGAAACCACCAGCTGGAGGTCAGCGAGAGCAAAGAATGAGTTCTCCAGTCACTTGAAATCTTTATTTGTATTACTGCAAGCACATTGTGCAAAGACCTAACACCCTGAAGAAATCTATAATGTTAGGAAAGGTGGAAGGGGAAAAAAAACAAGACGATGATCAGCAGCAAGGTGGACAGACTCCTCACAGTGGTAATGAATGTACCATTGGAGGACCTGAAGGTTCACTTAGGGACAGATCATTATGAAGAAAATATATGTAGTCACTAAAAGTCAGCAACAACTAGATGGCACATAATCCATCAATCAATTAATGAATCAATTACAAACTAAAATTTAACTTGAGTCCACCATGTTAAAGAAATGTAGTCAAATTCACTCAAAACTGTGTCTCTCAGCAGGCTTTTGACTGGTTTAGTGTCCAATGCATCAAACTTAAGCTAGATCAATAGCAGTCTATTGATTACAAAGCAATGCCTTTCAATTTATAAACTCATTAGGTTTATAAATTCCCCCCTTTACATCTGGAAAGTATTACTTCACAGAAAGAAAGAGCTTGGAACCAACTTCCAGCAGAGATAATGGGTCAATCACCAGTAAATGAGTTTAAACATGGTTTAGATAAACATGTCCAAAATTCAACAAAATAAAATAAAACTCAAAGGGCAGATTCAATGGACCTCCGAAGATTTCAAGCACAAACTTATTGATACAGAAAGAAGGATAACATATAAATAATAAAAACATATAAGAACACTAAAACAAACAAATAATAAACAAAATGGCCTCATCTGCTCATCAACAAACTCCCCATCGAGTAGGGTTCAAGTCACAGAGTTACAAAAGATGTAAAGTCATTCTTAACATATGAATAAAATAGGAAGAGGACAAGCATTCAGGCTTGCCTGTAAGCCAATAACTGGGCAACACAACCAACTGCAAAATGGAAAAGCGATTCCCCTTCAAAGCAATGCAAAGAAAGAGAAATGTTATGGAAAAACTGCCTCCTGCTGATTTCAAAAGAATATACCATAGCAGTGCCTTCACTCTCAGAGTAATGTGTCACAGCAATGCTTTCACACATCTTCAGAACAGATAAAGAAAACTGCCACAATGAAAAATGTGGAGAGGTCAGAAAAAAGGTGGTCTTACAGCTTGTTGATGACACTATACAAATATTTCACTCGTCTCCAACATGGACAGTTGGAGGTATGGTAGAAATACAGCTGGAACTGCTCCAGTTAGCTTTATTTCAAGGACTTTCTAATCTACAACGTATAGCCCAGTCATATCAGAAGGTTCTCCATGTAGATAATCCTCCAGAGCGCCATGTAATTGGTAAAAAATAATAAAGTACAGTACTATACAGGTATTTCACCAAAGATACTATAAAAGATAGCTGCAAAGAGCACATTGCGCAAACCTATCTATTGGGTTATGCTGAAAATGCTGTTTAAAAAGAAGCAGTTACTAAAGGAGGCCTTATTAACATGGTGCCAGATGTTCCATCATCAGAAATCTTGGATGCAGATGAGGAACTACATGGGGCAATCCCAGCAGAAGATCCTCTGATGCACCATATGTCATAGATGAAGAAAATTGGGAACTGAGGGAAATTAATGAAAGAAGGACAAGGGGAAAAGAAATCCAATGATCTTAGCCAATTAGTCTCCTGAAAAATGGAAGTAGGAATACAATTAAACAAAGAATAAAAAGATTTAAACACTTGATGAAAACACTTGCACTTTTGATTCATTTATGTCATTAATCTGTATAGCATGCTGTAACATTAAAAAATACAAAGAATGAGTTAACATGACTGCAAATTAGCTGTAGAAATTAAATAGGGTGTATTTGCACCTACACCTGAAAAAAAAGACAACAATTTAATCCATAGAGGCTTAAGTTTAGGCAATTTGCTGCCAGAAGGAATGATCAAAAGCAGTAAATGATATTCTACTGTACAACTTAGTGTAATATGTGAACTCAGTCTTATAGTCCCCAAATCTGTTCTTTGAAGAAGTTTAAGCTTTAAAATCACTTGTAGCATGGTATATATAAAATGCAGGAAATCTGTAAAATAGGGATCTCACACATATAGAAATTCCCATTCAAATTGAATTGCCTTTAATGGACTCCTTCCCTGCTTTAGCCCATTAAATTGAAGGTTTGTTGTATAAAAAAGTTGGATGTGCACTTCCAACGGAAATAAAGCTTCAAAGAATAATTAGGAAATCAGTAGAGTTTTCAATATAATTTTATAAAGATTTCATTAGGGAAGTATATGAACCAAGTTATTAGCCAAATAAATATATGAACTAATTTTCTCATTTCAAAATTTCTGCTTGAAAAATTTTTCCCAGATCAAAACAAAGGTTTTTAAATAGTCTCAGTTTATGTAAATAGAAGGTGTTTTGTTTAGTGATGTGTCTTGATAGTCCACAGTTGACTAGGTTTTTATAGCATGCATCCATAAAATAATGGTTTACAGCAATGATATGCATGAATAGTGAAAGCATGAATGGAAATCCGATTAGATATTGAGGTGTGTGTCATCAGGATAATCACACCAGAAAATGCATGCATGCGTGCATCCATGTGGGAAGATGCCCCTCTAGACCACAGACTCCCTTCTTGACTGGAATATGTTTGCCCAATGAACCAGCTCTTAAGTTTCAGTGGAAATTTTCAGAACATTCTTGGCTGTTCATAACAAAGAGATTTTGGCAGATAGATAGATGAAGCTTGGCTGTCTTTTCTGTGACCAAGGAAGGACCAATTGAGGTTTAGAGATATATGGGCAAGAAGCCCATGTATTAGATGGCAAAACATGGTGAATCATGATGTGGGACCAATTTTTAAAAAGTGGACCATTCCCAGCTTGTTCAGCAGTGAATGCTGAACTCAGTTTGAAACTAAATGAAACAAGAATCAAGTGATCAGTAAACTAAAATGTATACAAACTTCAGCACTGCTATTGAGGAACTAAAGCAAAATGTTAAATCTCTGTATTAAAATTCACCCAACACATCACACATCCTGCTGATATGAAAATTAGCTTATCGAAACCCTGTGAGTACAATAATCTCCAACAACAAGGCAAGTGGATAACAAGGAACAAAGGTGAAAAGCTTTGATGAGTTGTTTACTTCCACGCCTGGTGTGGCTCTATTTCTTTTCCCCACTTCAATGTTCATCTGCAACTTTTGAATAGATCAGTCATTTCTAGATGATTTTCATCTTGCCATTTGGAAAGCTGCTCTCTTGAAACCACCTTGAGATTTGTAAAGTAGACGTGAAAGCGAACCAAACACGAAACAGTGGGAATACATCCTGCCTGCCAAAATATGCTGTCAAGGCAAATTAATGGAAGTAAGTATCATCAGCCAAAAGATGGTAAGTGAACATGATGATGAAGTCTTTAAAACAAGAATTGTAGGTTGGCAGCTCAAAAGTTGAATGCTTTTTTTAAGGGAAAGAGAGAGAGAGATTATTGTGTTCCAACATTCAACTAAGCTGCAACAGCTGCACCAATTATCTATAATTAGTCAAGGTCAATGTTTAAACTGGAGGACATTTCCCTGTTTGTCCAGCCAGCAAAGGAGATAGATCTGGACCCACTCAGTTGGGGATAAGGGTTAACTAAGCTCCTTCAACAGAGGGTAAGGAATTTTTGTGCCCTTTTTGTGTTTGGTCAAAAGACGAGATCTGTTTGGACAACTTAAATGTTATAAATTTAAGTAAGCAAGAAATCACACATTAGGTTTTATTTGAACCACAGAAACTTATGTTTGCTGGCTTAATTTATTTTTTCTAGTTATTGAAACATGAGAAGTGGCTACATTATAAGAAAGATGAAAGACAAATATATACTGACACTTATATTACCTTTTTTTGGTAGCAAAGCAATGGAATATTTATATTTTTAAAAGTAAATAGTCCAAAATCATAATCCAACTAAAATTAAGGATGTTGAAATCTCATTAATTCATAGGGTAGCAAATGCTGAACTCTTCTGGTAAAGACTTTGGATTTAATTATTCTTTTAATTGCCATGATTCTGCTTTAAGTCATCCCTCTTTTCTGATATTTGAACTACTATTTTTAAGAGTCTGATCTTACCAAACAAGAATGAGCAAAATATCCAGATTAATTCAGACCAATTTGGACCAATCCAGATCATTAAAACACATGTGTTAGAAGCCATCTGAATCAGTGCAACTCAAGTGAAGTTTTAAATATTTAGCCAAACTTCATATTTAACCTACATATATTTATATTTCAAAAACTTCAAATATCATATAACATAATAATTACTTATTGAACCGGTATGCTATCTGATTCTCAACAACTCTGGGAGGTTCACAACAATCAACAAAGAAATGACAATAAAACCAATAAAGCGTTTAAAAAAAGATAAAAGATGCCATAGACAGATGGCACAGTTTTGAGAAAATACTTTATAACAAAGTATGGAGCTCTAAAAACATTTTTAAAAGAAAAAAGTATTGCTTTTTTCATTATTATTTTTGTTTATTACATTGGCTTGCATAATGTGTCATTCATATAGTCTATGTTCATAAACATGAAGGAATATGTGACCTATGTGATGCTCCCTGAACCATGTTCAAATTTATCTTCACATTCAATAACAGCATATTTGCATATACCCAGAAACACGCTAGTATCATCCTAATCCACCAACAGCTCTAATAATATGAAGTTAATAACAGGATGAGTATTTACACAAGTGACCTGTAGATTGCCCCAAATTACATTGTGTAATAATTGGAATCCTTGGAAAATAATTGGAAAGGAGGAGAATATTGGATTGGATTTAGTGCCTGAGGTGTTTTTTTCCTTACCTTGCCAAATCAGCTGATCACCACCACTTTTGCTTTAAAAATTCTGAGATTTTCTATGTATATACCTCGCTGTTAACTGTGCCAGAGGCCATTGTATGGATATGAATGTTTTAGACAAAGCAAATTCAGTTAATATTGCTTTTTTTTTACATGCCCTATATTTGGAAACTGGGTTTGGCATAGATGATTGGCTTACAATATTCCAATTATCATCTCATTGTTTACAAAGCAATGAATCTTTGACTAGATCCGTTATCATATTTTCTTTGTCAACTAAATAAATTAGATCCAGAAAATGTCAATGCACAAACTATTTTATTATTATTACTATTCGATTTGGCTTGCAGAGCAAAACAAATGCATTCATGGGGAAAAATAGCTTTGGTCAATTCTAGGAAAAGCAAAATTTATTCTAGACGCAGAGAATGTTAATTCACAGAGCCCTCATCCTGGCATAATCTACGTGGTTGGAGAAGTTTGCAGTACCAGAAAATATATAGAACTCAACATTATGCAGGAAACTATTGTCTGTCAGAATATCTCACCCACACATAATATAAGCTTTCCATAACATCCTTCTTTGATTATTTTCATAAACATCTTTTGTAGCACTGATTACATATCACACTTTACTAATGGAGTGTGGACCAGCTCCATCCAGTTGGAGGACCAACAATAAAGGTGTAGTCTCTGAGATTCTTCTTGGCTCAACTTTTTGCCACACCTTCTGTTCCACAGAGGCAACATGCTTGAGAGAGATAGGTGAATCTGCCTATTTCCTTCCTATGTCATGATGCATGTGCTAACTCCTTTTAAGCATATTATAAAATCATTTAATCATTTAACAGGCAACATCTACATTGTAATTTGGCAACAATGTGACTTTGCCATATTATGAAGAATAGACAGCTGAGGTGCAACAAAGTGATTGAAAAAAATGTGTAATATAAAAAATATTAGGAATCCAGAACCACCAGCCACCTCACAAGTGCTGATTTATTAATGATGTGCCATTAAGTCATTTTTGACTCCTTGTGATCACAGTTTTTTAAATTTAGTTTTAAATTTTTTTCTTTGCCTTTATTACAGTTATAATACTGTATATTATAAATAACTCAAAAGCAGTGAATATAGCTCATACTTCTTCCTCCTATTGTCCCCACAAGAACAATTCCGCCCTGAGTCCTTAGGGAGTAGGGCGGCATAGAAGAATTCATAAATAAATAAATAAATAAATAAATAAATAAATAAATAAATAAATAAATAAATAAATAAATAAATAAATAAATAAATAAATAAATAAACTCTGTGGGGTGGGTTGGACTGAGAGAGTGACTAGCTCAACGTCACCCAGCCAGCTTTCATGCCTAAAGTGGAATTAGAACTCATAGTCTCTTGGTTCTAGGCCAGACCTTCAGCACTACACCAAATTCCATGATGATCTATCCTTAACCTGTTCTTTCAAGTAGGGCACTCATCACAACTGTAACTGACACCATCTAGCTTGCTGTTGGTCGTCCTTTACTTCTTTTTCCTTCTATCTTGTAGGTATAGGTACTGTATATCGTGGCATTTTGAAGATCTTTTCCAAGGCCTTCACGGCAGTGCTAATCTGCAGTGTCTTTACTGCTTGTTCCTTTACTGTTGATGGTTGATCTTAAGAGTCAGAAACTATCCACCACTTTCATGTCTTCATTCGAAGGTTGGTTGCTCTACCGCTTGTTATTAAGTTTGGTCTTTTTTATATTTAATTTTAGTCCCACTTTATCACTGTTCTTTTTTGTACTAGTGTTTTTAAAACCTTTGCATTTTCAGTTATTAGAGCAGCGTTGTCAGCATAGGAAAGATCATTGATGTCTCTTTCTCCAGTTTTGAAACTATGTTCATCTTCTTCCAATTCAGTTTCTCTTAATATATATTCCACATATGGACTGAATAAATAAGGGGGAATATGCAGCCCTATTGCATTCATTTGCTAACCTGAAGCCGATCTGTTTCACCATGTTCTGTTTGTACTATGGCTTCCTGATCTGTTTCTCATAAGAACAATGAGATGTAATGGGATTCCCATTTTTCTGACCACTTTCCACATTTTAACATAATTGACATAATCAAAAGTATTTTTTTATAATCAATGAAGAACCAAGTAACTTATTTTTTGTATTCTTTGGCTTTTTCAGTTATGCAACATGCATCAGCAATAGTGTCCCATGTTCCTTGGCCTTTTGGAAAGCCAGTTTGAACATCAGACATCTCCTTTTCCCTATGGGACTCTAATCGCCATTAGATGATTCTAAGTATTATTTTTCTACCATACAATTGAAAATATTGGACAATAACTTAACACTCTATTAAGTTTCCTTTGTTGTTTTGGAATATAAATTGAGCTTTTCTAATTGGCTGATCAGTGTGTTGTTTTCCAGATTTGTTGGCATATCTTAATTAGAACCTTCACTAACTCTTCTGTTGCTTGCCATATTCCAGTGTATATCCTATCAGTTCCTATAGCCTTCCAACATGATAATGATCTCAAGGGTTAGATCATCACTAAAACTACTGAAGACACAGTGGTGTTTGCTAAAATTAAGAAGGAAAATGGCACAGTAATAGCTAGAATCATCACTTTTGCTAGTTAGACACCAGTCATTCCCTGTGAATAGATAGAAGTGGAAGATAAATAAAAATGTACTTCACTCATAATCACAATTTGCCTCCTGTGGACCAGAAGTGGCGGGGGGGGGGAATCCTCAAGTTCTAAGCTTTTGAAGGACTTTTAACTTCATTGATGTATTAGCTAAGAATTGGCCCATTTTTGTGGGAGGGGAAAACCCTTTTATTTTGCTTTGGTTTTCTTTGCATTAAGGGCATAGCTTCTCCTTTCATTAGCTGGTCCACATTGCATTTTGGTAGAACAATTCAATCAGGACCTTGTTTACAGGGATTATTCTGTCGGGGACAACATGAGAGACCTTTATGGTGTGTATGGTATTTCCCAAGTATTTCAGAAAGCACATTCTACTAATCACTCTTGTGTCAAGGCTTTTGTGTGACAGCCAAGAAATGGCTCTCAGAAATAAGTCCCAATGTGTCCATATCTTTATCGGGAAGAAAAATAAGAAAAACATGGTCTTTATGCCATGTTACATCTTTATTCATATAGAAGCAAGGCTTGGTTGAATTGCTAATCTTATAAATACCTCCCAAATTTCAGACCAAGAACTCTACTTGCATCTGTAAAGGCTCCCAGGGTTCTTGGCAAAGCACCATCAACACTGAAGTTTACTTTGTGTATGAAACACTATAATTGCATTGAAGTTGAAAGTGAAACATATTGCACTTGCCTGCATACAAGCTCAAATTTCATCACACACATTGTTGGGGAGCCAGATGGATATTTAGACAAATAGGTATCTCAGAGATGTGTTAGAAAATTTGTCCAGTGAATGAGGCAGATGATATTTCCACAATATCAATTGTCGAAATCAAGTGATAATGATTCTTCAGTATATCATGATTTTAAGAGGGTAGTAGAGTGAATAGAATAGAATAGAATAGAATAGAATGGAATGGAATGGAATGGAATGGAATGGAATGGAATGGAATGGAATGGAATGGAATGGAATGGAATGGAATAGAATAGAATTATTTATTGGCCAAGTGTGATTGGACACACAAGGAATTTGTCTTGGTGCATATGCTCTCAGTGTACATAAAAGAAAGGATACATTCATCATGAATGTATAAGGTACAACACTTAATGATAGTCATAGGGTACAAATAAGCAATCAAATCACATTAGGAAACAGTCAATATAAATTGTAAGGATACAAGCAACAAAGTTACAGTCATGCAGTCATAAGTGGGAGGAGATGGGTGATAGGAACGATGAGAAGATTAATAGTAGTGCAGACTTTGTAAATAATTTGACAGTGTTGATGGAATTATTTGTTCAGCAGAGTAATGGCGTTCGGGGAAAAACTGTTCTTGTGTCTAGTTGTTCTTGTGTGCAGTGCTCTATGGCGTCGTTTTGAGGGTAGGAGTTGAAACAGTTTATGTCCAGGATGTGAGGGGTCTGTAAATATTTTCACAGCCCTCTTTTTGACTCGTGCAGTATACAGGTCCTCAATGGAAGGCAGGTTGGTAGCAATTGTTTTTTCTGCAGTTCTAATTATCTTCTGAAGTCTGTGTCTGTCTTGTTGTATTGCAGAACCAAACCAGACAGTTATAGAGGTGCAGATGACAGACTCAATAATTCATCTGTAGAAGTGTATCAGCAGTTCCTTGGGCAGTTTGAGCTATCTGAGTTGGCACAGAAAGAACATTCTTTGTTGTGCTTTTTTGATGATGTTTTTGATATTAGGTGTCCATTTTAGATCTTGAGATATGGTGGAACCTAGAAAGGTAAAACCTAAGAAATAGAGAATTAAGAATTTATTCTCTGTCCCCACTTGCTCTTTGTCTAAAAGACTCATAATCGTAGGTGACTTTTCACTTTTTGTTCCAGGTACATATTTAGAGGACATACATTCTTTTACTTTACTTCTGATAGGATGTAAGTGCCAGGCATTATCTATCCTTATAATGTAACTCATGTAACTAAATATAATTTCTGTTGTAATTACCAAAACTGTTACACTAAATGTGTTTAGGTAAGATTCCCACTTGCAAGTACACTCATAGGCATATACTGTACCAATGGCAACGGATATACAGTACTTTGATAGTATACAAATTTCTAAATCTGGACAATTTCTGTAAATATTTCTCATTTTGGGTGGAAACTGTCCCTTAATGCAGGAATTTCCAGATTTTGCAACACTTCATCTCCCTAGAATGAGAAATAAATTTGTACAAGTATCTCATTAATACAAGTAATGATTTCATTGAGATTAGGGCTGGTAAGAAATAGACATACAACTTACTAAATGATATGTAATTTTCATCACATTTTTGTTGTTTTATTAATACCACTGGTAAATTGGTCAAATTTATTGTTTTATTATTATGGTCAGCCAGATGTTTAACTTGGATTTGGTACTTTGTAATCATTATTTTATTATGAAGCAAAACTTTTCCATTTTGAAAGACTATAAAATAGTGGATAAAAATGATGTACTTCAGTAACACACAGTATGTGTTTCTATGGGCACTTCAAAGACAGAATATACTTGTACTTGCCATGCTGTAAGCCATGGCTGTCAGGAAACCATCTGTCCATTACAGCATTGCCGTGATTGATGGGTGGTTTTGACTGATGGTTATACCCCAAGATTAGCCCTCTCACAAAACTCACTCTATGCATTGTTCATTTGCAGGGGTGCGTAGGCAAAATGGGAGTAAGTTTGAAAAACTCCATTTTGTGTAAGAATACTGACTAGCTTTAAAAACAATTCCAGGATTGACTCCAAATTGTTCCCAGTTTGAGAACCTCTGCCGTAGGGAGATTTTTAAAAATCATTTTAATCATTGTTCTCCAGTAGCTGATTTCTGATGACAAAGACCATGACATAGTTACTGTTGACCTTAAGCATATCTGCCCTAGATGGGACTTCCTGAAAGAACGATACGTAGGATTGCAAATGCATAAATATAATAAGCAAAACCACCAACCAAGCAACTTAGAAATGGGTAGATAGTATTTTCTTTACCGATATAATGTAAAGAAAAACTCTTGAGTTTATCGAATGCTCAGTTGACTGAATCTGTCATTGAAATGCACATAATGCAATTTTCTAGATGTGATAGTAAAAGATAAATTATTCATGGACAATATTTGCATTTCATGTATTCTTGGAACTAACTACCTACCAGCATGCTCTCCATCATGTCAGTGAGATAACCCTTGGAAAGGAGAACTTATATACAGCAAGAGATGTTTTAAAATCTTTGAAAGTCTACCCTATTTTTATAACTCTGGAAATATGATGCTGTAACATGGATTATTATAGTTACAGAACTGAAAACTTGACATCCGTTTTGAACTTTGTTTATGCTCAGTAAAATCCCTTTCCACTGTGGGACTAAATTTACTAGAAAAAAATATATAATAAGCAGATTTGTGTTGACAACAAGGGGTCCTATCCATTCCTTTTATGTCACCTTCATAATGAAATATGTAATGCAGTTATGTAAAAGGTGGAAGTTGTGTTGCAATATGAGCAAGTTTAATTATATTTTACATTTACATTTAAATTTTGTAATAAATGTTATAAATAAATGAATGAATAACAATTTATTTGAGAAAAAGCATTGTATAGTTGTATTAAAATCTCACCAAATTTATTTTTTTGTTTTTATATTTGTGTGTGTGTGTGTGTGTGTGTGTGTGTGTGTGTGTGTGTGTGTGTGTGTTGTGGTCAGTTGTGTCTGATTCTTGGAAACTGCCTGGATAAGCCCCTGCAGTTTTCTTGGCAAGGTTTTTTAGAAGTGGTTTGCCATTGCCTCCTTCACAGGGCAATGACAGAAAGTGACTGGCTCTAGGACAGCAGCTAGCTTTATGCTTAAGGCCAGACTAGAATTCACAGTCTCTCAATTTCCAACCTGGTCTCTTAACCACTACACCAAACTGCCTCTCTCCAATCACTAAAAGGTCAGCTTGACATCTATCTCCAATTTCTTTACTTGGTTAAGCAAACCAGTCTGTCTTTTGGCCACTAGGTGGCAACAATTATGAGATGTGAAGACTTAATACATTTTAGAATTGGCCATCATAGCAAAATAATGTCAGGAAAACATCTCCTTATAAGTATGAAGATCTGATAGAAAACTGTATAAAAAATCAGGAGAGAGGCTCATCTTCAATACTCAAAACAGTGTGGGAAAACAAGCAGTGGACAAGAGAAGAAGATAAGCAAAGAATGAAACCCACTTGGATGATAACAGACCTTGTGCCATTTGCTTAAGATCTTTTTCCCATAAGGTTGCCCTATCAACATCTTTTTTTTTTCAATCCATGATTCTGCCTTTATCTCTTCCCCAGTCCATGAGTAAGACTTACATTTTTATAAGCTTACCAATATTATAGATGTATTGTCTAAGGATCTATAATATCAAGCTCTACAATATCTGTTGAAGGGGCATGATCGTTCAGCAGTCAAAGATGCTGAGCTTGTCAGCTGGGAAGTGGAGAGCCTGGGTTTCAGACCTGAGCGCCATACAAGGGAGTGAGCTCCTGTTACTTAACCCAGCTCCTGTCCACCTAGCAGTTCAAAAGCATGCAAATGCGAGTAGTTAAATAGGTACCACTTTGGTGGGAAGGTAACAGAATTCTGTGCACCTTTGTGTATAGACATGATGGCCACCTGATCACGGAAGTGTTTTGGACAGCGCTGGCTCCCTGGGCTAAGAAATGGAGAGGAGCCCCCTAGAGTCGGATACAAATGGACTAGAGGTGGGATTCAGCAGGTTCTGACTAGTTCTGGAGAACCACTAGTGGAAATTTTGAGTAGTTCGGAGAACCGGTAAATACCACCTCTGACTGGCCCCGGCCCAATCTATTCTCTGCCTCCCGAGTCCCAGCTGATCGGGAGGAAATGGGGATTTTGCAGTAACCTTCCCCTGGAGTGGGGAGGGAATGGAGATTTTACAGTATCCTTCCCCTGCCACGCCCACCAAGCCACACCCACCAAGCCACGCCCACAGAACCGGTAGTAAAAAAAATTGAATCCCACCACTGGACTGGACAGGAGAAACCTTTACCATTATCTTTACAATATTGGTTAGGCATCCAGAAGTATTAGCTTTTAACTTTATTGTACTGTTACGTTAACACATTCTGGCAAGTCTTCCCCCTTGGCTTTACAAACTAGGAAGAGTCCTCATTAGATGTTTGACACACCCCCATTTTTAAAAAATTATTCACCTACCTTTTGTTTGATTGTTGTCTATTCTGTGACTCTTCCACCTGTTGCCCAATGTTAATCTTACATATCATTACATGGGACAGCCAATTTCATGCTGGTTTTATTTTCAGCTGATTCCAGGATAGCACAAACTCAGCAGTGGGCAAAGGTCATAAATGTTGCTGGTTTCCTGAAGTGTGGATGTGAATCTAGAGCAATCATATCTAGGTTGCAAAACTCCAAATGGCCACTGCTTGGAAGCAAAGGGTAAGAGTTTCCTGGACTCTTTGCAGCCCAAGCATAGTCGCTCTATGCAAAATGCCCATCAGCCAAAGAGCTTCCATAGTTTATGGTACAGTATTTTATTTCTGAATCAATAGATTGAGAGTGGGGAACTACCAGCTCAAAGGATGAGACTCAATCAGTTGTGCCTTTGAATCCAGCCTGAGGTTTGCTCTCCTTACCCCGGAGGCAATTGAGCTTCTCTTTTAAGAAACTGGATACAGAGAGGGCTAATATAGCCAGTGATCCAGTGTATCTGGAGCCCTGAGGCAATCCTTCATGGTGCAATAAAAGGTTGAAAGCTAAGCAGCAACTGCATCTAGACCCAACACTGAGACATTGTTTCTTGCACATAGATCAGACAAATGCCCACAGATTCATGACTGCTGATAACATTTTTTTCCTATAACATGGCAATGCCTGCCAGCATTCTTATCTGCTCTTTACCAGCTGGGATTTGCATCAGCTTGTTTTGCAACTGCTCCCAATGTTCTCTGTGGTCAAGAGGCAACAGAGGTTGGAAGTGAATCACACAAAAGAGGAATATAATTCAAAAAGAGTGTCTGGCTTGAAGCAAAGTTCAAATAAATCAACCGAAAAGTGAATGGCCTTGGAACAACTTGCAGAAATTGCTCAGCCAACAATCCTCCACACTGATGAAGGAATGAGAATGCAAGCCACTTCCACCACATTCCTAAAACAAAGGTGATCTGCTTCCTGTGATACTGAATGTGTATTTTAAGGAGGAGATCTTCACTTTCTCAAACTACCAAGAATCAGTTATGAAGTAGGAAGTATGATCTAGTCTGTGGTGGCCTATTGCTGAAAGGATAGGAAGCTGGGGTTTAGCCTTTGCTGCTTAGGGACTTTGGATCCATCTGAGTCCATCAAGTAACCAGCTAGAATAATCAAGTGGTAAACTAATTGCACATCATATCTCTCTCATGTTGGCCCAGTATGATAGTTAGATAGCTTGCACCTTCACAGGAAAAGGAAGGAAAAACAACAATAGCAGCGATTGCGAGAGGGATCTCGGAGTCCTGGTAGACAGCCAACTAAATATGAGCCAGCAGTGTGCAGCAGCAGCCAAAAAGGCCAACGCAGTCCTGAGCTGCATAAATAGAGGGATACAATCAAGGACCAGAGAGGTACTAGTACCACTCTATAAAGCCTTGGTCAGACCACACCTAGAGTACTGCATCCAGTTTTGGTCACCACACTACAAAAAAGACATTGAAACTCTAGAGAAAGTGCAGAAGAGAGCAACCAGGATGATAAAGGGTCTGGAAAAAAACACACACGAAGAGCGGTTTCAGGAACTGAGCTTGGCCAGTCTAGCGAAGAGAAGGACCAGGGGTGACATGATAGCAGTGTTCCAATACTTGAGGAGATGCCACAGAGAGGAGGGGGTCAGACTGTTCTCTATGGCATCAGAAAGCCAAACAAGGAATAACGGATGGAAGCTGACCAAGGAGAGATTCAACCTGGAAGTGAGGAGAAACTTTCTGACGGTGAGAGCGATCAACCAGTGGAACAGCTTGCCAGCGGAGGTCGTGAGAGCCCCAACACTTGAGACCTTCAAGGAGAGACTGGACTGCCATCTGTCTCAAATGGTGTAGGAACTCTTGCTTGAGCAGGGGGTTGGACTAGATGACCTACAAGGTCCCTTCCAATTCTAATAATAAATTATCCATGCGCATGAACTATTCACCCTGCACTGCAAAGTAAATGATTGTGTAGCTTATTTGTGTCTCTTTTGCAATTTTCTTTGCTCTCTTAAGTGGAAGAGATGGTAGTTACAGCCAAGAGTGTTTAGTTCTTACACACAAGCTGATTGCGAAAAAGAAAAGATACCGTATCGTTTCTTTTGTTTAATAAGATTAGTACTAAGATGGCACCATAAATAAATACCAAGTACGCATAGGTGAGCCTTTCTTTATAAATCCTGAAAAAGGAGAAGCTGTCACCAGCTTCATTTTTATGGGGCTGCTTGATGACTGTGGCCTGAGGTAACAATTAAAGGGGACTATTTTATGGCATTATTAGTGCCAAGTGTATTCAGAGGTGAGCCTATTTGTCATCCCTGATTAGCAGCGAGCATGGGGAAAAAAGTATTAAAGCGTTAATAAATTGAACCCAAAATACTTTTAAACCAGTCAAATTGATTTAATGTTCACGTTTCCCTGTTCTTGCTTGAAGTTCTAGTCTCTCAATTTTTTTTAAAAAAAATAGGTTGTTGAAAACAAAGAATACAATCCACTCCTTTTTATTTCCAAGAGAAAAATGAATGGGTATCTTTACATGGTCCTCTCAAATCACTGAATCTGATCCTTTAAACTGCTCAAGATTGTTTAGACTGTACCGTCCCCCTCAATTGTTGCCATCAGATAGTGACTATGAATGACAGCTATTCCTATCAAGCTAATGGCATCATTGTTTCTTCCAAGCAGTTCCTTCTCTTTGCATTGTCAGAAGAGCATAGAAGCTTATGGGGATTGTGATTACTGAGCAATTTCTGACCTTAATCTGAGCAACAATGGAGGGGGAACTGTCTAAACAATCTTGACCTTAATCTCAGCAACTTCTTTAAATGCTACCTCAGTAAAAGAAATCACTGTTGGGAGTAGAGATGTGAAGGCCCGGAAAAAAACCGGAAAAATTCGGAAAAAAACCCAGGTTTTTTCAGTTTTTTTCCTGAAGGCTTTTTTGTTTTTATCCAAAAAATTGGAAAAATTGAAAAAGGAAAAAAAAAACATTGTGGAATATTTTATTTTAACATGATGAATAAAATATTTTAAGACAGGGTGTTCAAATATTTTCCAAATCATTTCTAAAAAAAATGTATGATATCAGATTATTCTAATTTCTGTGCACTGAATGAGGACAAGCAAGTCCTAAGTAACAAACTGAACCCTCCAATGCAAGAACAGTATGCATTTCTTCCTTTAGGAGGTGCTGCTATTGTAACAAGAAAAAGGTTTCAATTTTGCTTTTGCATGTTAGTGGGAGTGTTTGGTTTGTTCTGTCCTCTTCACTAGGCCTCAAAAGCATTGGAAGAAAATACAGAGCAACAAAAAGGACCTGTGTTGAATGAAGGGACTTATGAGAATGGGGGTTTTATTTTTATTTTTATTTAATACTGTGGAAAGGAAATATGAAAAGTTATTACTTTTGGTTTTGAAAATAGTTTTGTGGAGGCTTTTTGGCTGTTCCACATAAACTAGTAAGCAGTTCAGGAGATTGTTGCTCCCTTTGTTACAATTACAAATAAATATTATAAAAAAGTAAATTCTGTTTGTGATAATTGTTTGGCTACACTATATTTTTAATATGCTAGTTGTGATAATTTTATGCCAAGTCAAATTGTCTATCGTCATATTTTATGTTCCTAAAGTAACAGAATGACTTTCAATCTTAAAAAGACAAAAAAGTGCTAATGTAGCATTTTTTTCATTTTTTCTGAAAATTTCCGTTTTCTCCCCTGAAAAAAACAGAAAAAAAACCGTTTTTTTCCCGAGCTTCAAAATTTCAAAAAGAAGCCGAGGTGGTACAGTGGTTAAAAGCAGCACTGCAACCTATTTCAGCAACTGCTAGTTCAGCAGTTCAGCTGTTCAAATCTCACCGGCTCAAGGTTGACTCAGCCTTCCATCCTTCTGAGGTCGGTAAAATGGGGACCCAGCTTGTTGGGGGCAATATGCTGAACTCTGTAAACCGCTTAGAGAGGGCTGTAAAGCACTATGAAGTGGTATATAAGTCTAAGTGCTATTGCTATTGCTATTTCCGGAAATTTTACATCTCTGGTTGGGTGATACTTCCATGCTATAAAAATCTCTTTTTACCAGTGCACATGAAAGTCTATGTTCCTGTAATACTTTCATAATGTTTTAGCCCTCTTGCCCAATGCATTATACATAGTATTCTTTCTGAACCCTCAATATTTGATCTTCTGCCAAATCCCATCAAAATGGGTGCTTTGGGCAGTGTATCAGTGGTATAATTCTAATAAAGGAGAACAATTGGGAGTTATAAGAATCCTGTCCATGCAAGTGTGGTGTGATCATATTCTTGTGTTTAGTAGAACTCCTAGAAGTAATGGAGGTCATTTATACAAGTTCACAACCATAACTGGAGCATCCACAAGAGACAGATGTCTCAAACATTAAGATGGAGGTTGAGACCATGCAATGTCAGCCCTGCCCCTTCATAAATGCATGCAACTTTGTCACATGTACAAAAGGACAAGGCTTCAATTGTGCAGTTGGGATTGCCATCTTTATTTACTGCCCCCATATATGCCTCTGAGCATAACAAGCTTTTATAACTATGAATGTTTCCTCATATCTCATCCAATATGTGTGTCCCAATGAGTCATTCTGCATATTCATGAGATGTACTTACATGTATGACTCTAATGTAATTTTGCATTGGCAAGAGATACTTATGGAGAATTTCCCTCCTTAAACAGATTGATAGTATTTTCTTGCTTGTACTTCAATGGTGGGATATGATTTAGGGAAATAAGGGAGAAACCCTAAGAGTTCAGGATTGAAAATGAAGCCATGTTTATAAAACAAAAAATGTATGGATCCCAAAGTATTCAGTAATTTCACTGAAATTGTTTTGGTTTAAGTTAATGCTTTAACTTCTATCTCAGGAAATTCCTTCAAATATGTATTTGGCTTCTGGCTAGATTTTACAGGGGTCCTCAAACTTGGCAACTTTAAGACTTGTGGACTTCAACTTCTAGAATTTTTCAGCCAGCTATGCTGGCTGGAGAATTCTGTGAGTTGAAGTCCACAAGTCTTAAAGATGCCAAGTTTGAGGACCTCTGGGCTAGAACATAAAGATACAGACATATCAATAGTCTGAGCTATGCTTTTCTTCTTCAAATGGAAGTACTACCCTGTGTGGGCTGTGCGGGATGGCAATGAATGGAGAGGGGGGCGGCCACCTGCCTCCTTTCCTGTCTCGCTGTGTGGGCCATGTGGAATATCAATGAATGCAGGGGTGGGTTCTAACTTACCTCGTTGTCGGTTCGCTTCCTCCCACACCGCATGGCCGTGCCTCATGGGGGAAAAAAGCCAAAAACAAAATGGAGACACATGCGCATTGCCAGAAACCTGGCTTCTGCGCATGTGCAGAAGAAAAAAACCCAGAAAAAGAAAAAAAGAAAAAAAAGATGGTGGTGCCCACGGACCGGCACTGACCAGGGAATCGGTCCGAACCAAGAGGAACCCACCCCTGCCACTACCTCATAGGTTTGTTGCTGAGGGGAAAATAGAAGGAAGGAATATTAAGTATATTTGCCATTTTAAGTTACTTATAAAGTAAGAAAGCTGGTATAAAAATCAAATAAATACATAAATACACTGTGACCCCATAGATTTTCTCCATGACAATCCGACCGGATTCAGGTCTTCCAACAGTGCATCCATTGTCATCCCATCCATATTGATGCTAGTCATCTTCCTCTTCTCTTTCCTTCCATTTTCACAGCATTAGAATCTTCTAGTTTAATTCTTTATCAAATCAGTTAAAAATGTATGGTAATCAAAGGTCTTCAGCCTTTTGGAGACAGTGTTGGTCCTTGGGATTTTGAAAAAGTGCCATGTGGAGAAACCTGACCTTTCATAGAGATTGAATATTGAGGGCATATCAGCCTTAGAGCTTCATTTCCCAGAAGGCAGTTTGGTGAGCTTAACTGAAAAGCAACTTGTCTAACTACAAGACAGAAATGGTTTTTAATTCCAAATTGCAAATGAAGCCTTTAAAACCAATTTTTGTGCTTTAGTATTTCATTCACAGAAAGAAAAGTAATGAATTGCAAAAACAAACAAGTTAGCCAAGAAATAAAATGGAAGGCAGAAGTAAAAAATTAATTCTCTAATGCCAAATTCCATAACTGCTTCTACAAAACAAAATACCCATATCATAAAAAGCAAACTAAAAAATCACAAACACATGTTATACGCAACAAACAAACATGAAACAAATTAAATACCTATTATATACACAAACATATCTAAAAACCAACAAGGAAAAGGCTGAGTGTGATTTGCTGGGAAGGTATCACAAAAGAGGAAGCCACCACAGAAATAAGCCATTCCTTGTTTCCACAATCCTTACCGATGGTCTAGATCCGTGATGGCGAACCTATGGCACACGTGCCACAGGTGGCACGCAGTGTCCTCTCTGTCGGCATGCAAGCCGTCACCCCAGTTCAGCTCCGCCACGCATGTGTTTGTGCCTCCCACCAGCCAGCTGGTTGTCGTTTCTCTGCTGGGCATGCGTGGGGGGTGGGGGGCATGTGTGGGGGCATGCATGCATGTGCAGGGGCGGGGCATGTGTGGTGGGCATGCACAGATGCATGGAGGGATGGAGGGGCAGGGCATGTGCGGGGGGCATGCATGGGGGCGGGATGCATATGTGGGGCCCGCATGTACATTGCATTTTGGGGGTTCGGGCACATGTGCGTGCATTCACACGCGCACACACACACTTTGGGCACTCGGTCCAGAAAAGGTTAGCCATCACTGGTCTAGATATTGATTTTAGGACAGTCCTTCAGATTGTTGGTCTCAAAATGTTTGTTTTGAAGTTTAATACTAAGACTTTTAAATAGGTTTGTAACTAAAAAGTAAATTATATACATTCCTACAGATCGCTGAAAATTTATATTTATTGACAAAGAAATAAAAGGAGACTAGTATAGATCTATTTCAAGCTATTTAGCTCTCGTCAGCTAGCCATACCTTTCTGGGATTTGAACCCGGGCTACTTACATATTAGGTAAATGTATTAACCTCTAATCAACACAAAAGTAGTTTGTCATGAAAGCAGCTGCCTGCGAAGGCTCCTGGATTGGGGCTGAAAGACGAAAGTGGAAGCAGTATGCTCCATCCCATATTTGAGTAGACCAGATTGCCGTGATAGACCAGTCACACCAGAAGAAACACTTATTCCTACAGATCCAATTTTGATGTATGCTGTGGCATAGTTCATGTATTCTGGATTAGCTATATCATGGGCGTCAAACTCACACCACGTGGGCTGGACACTGGCCACGCCCACACCCAACCCCATTTTAATGAAGGGGGAAAAGTTGTGATACGTCACGTGATGACATGTCGTCGTGAGTTTGACACCCCTTTCTATATGCATATGCCTCTCTTTGTGTGTGTGTGTGTGTGTGTGTGTGTGTGTGTGTGTGTGTGTGTGTGTGCGCGCGCACGCTCTCAAAGTAAAGGCATAACTATTTTAAAAAAGCCTACATAATGCTGATGACACCTGTATTTTTACAGGGAGCACAGAATCAAGGCATCCCAAATGCTATTTTTGACCCTGCAGCAAGAATTCAACCCTTTCAGAGATGGGTTGAGCACCAACATACTAATCATCATGTGGCCTCATGCACCACATTTCTCTTACCAAGATCAAATTTCAACTCTTCCATTCAAAAAAAGAATATTTCACATGTGCCAGAGATTCCACAGCTTCCTTGGAAATGGTGCTCAGGAGGGGTGGAAATGCACATCACAACCATTCTGATGGCAGATGAACTCAAATCTCCAGATGAAAACACCCATTGGTTTCATGGGCATGTAAAAGGGCAAAGATGGAGCACTGAAGCTGAGGACAGTCCCAATGCAAAACATTTCGAAACAAATAGCAAAGGTATTTCATTTATTGTAACTCACTTATGTGTAATAGAGAAGGGTTTCCCATCAGCTGTGTGGAATCCTGGGGTGCAAAAAAGGCTCTCTTCTGCCAGTATTCATGTCAGGTCTTTTCTGCATTTCATGGAAGATCCAATGAAGAAGAGAAACTGTTTTCTACTTTTGTCCCAGTGCAACTCAGCATTATCCGTGGAAAGCTGCAGCTCTAAGCAAAGCCACTTTTGCCTTCTCTGGAGAGAACCTGACCTGCTGTTTTTGCCAAGTGCTAACACCAGCACTTCAGATCATGGTTTTTAAAGTAGCCATGTGCACACTCGCTTTTCAGAGAGAAACCAGCAATTGAAGGAGTAAGGTCTCAAATTAGCTCACTTACTGATAAAAAGGATCTAAAGTATCACCCAGATTGCATTTCAGAATGCCACATACTTTGCATACAAATTACTTTAGTAATTGGGAAATGCATTCTTAAAAGTATTGCCCCTTGAAACCATTGTATATATGGGGCATTAGGCCGGCACAGGGATACTACTGTACCAGAGGTGGGTTCCTCCCAGTTTGGATCGGTTCGCCCAAACCAGTAGCAACCCACTGGTGATGTCACGATGACATCACGGAACCAGTTCGGTCGGTGCCAGTCCATGGACGCCGCCATCATTTTTTTGAAATTTTTGAATTTTTTTTTAATTTTTGGATTTTTTTTCTGTTTTTTTTTTCTTCTGAGCATGCGCAGAAACTGAGTTTCCAGCACTGCGCATGCGTTGCCATCTTGTTTTAGGCTTTTTGGGGGGGTGTTATTTTTTCAGCACTGTGCATGCACCCATGAGGCGCGCCCACGAGGCGCGGGAGGAAGTGAACCAGCAGCGAGGTAAGTTAGAACCCACCCCTGTACTGTACCTTACACTTAGGAGTGCTTGAAGATTAGAAATCCAAATACAAGGTTGTTTTAAGCTACTACATATTGAGGATGCCATCTACCTCATATATATTTAATTTAGGCTCTGCAAATGTATCAAAACTATTACAGAATGGAACAATAATTCATTTAGAAATGGTATTATTATGAAACAGAATTAGGAACAATATTATATACTGCAGCTATTTGTGAATAGGAGATAGTTATGGAATTAACCTTCCATTTTATTCCTTGATTGATGCAGGAGACCAGGAATATTGATCGAATGAAAAAGTTTATAATATCGGTAACAAGTCATGACATGGGACATGATTCAAATTTTTACAGAATGAAATGCATAAGCATTCATTTATTGTAGCATGTTAAACTTTCATGTAAGTGAACGTTCCCTAGATGAGGCCGTTGGAACTTTTAAATCTCAGGTGTCATATCTATTTTACTTATAACTTTAAACCATCGAGTGGCTTTCCTCCATTCAAAGGTTCACTTGTTCCTGAGGGGCTCTGCACACATGCAAGGATTTATTGAAGGCTACCACCAAGATTATTTCAATCCAGTAAGCTCAGGGCTATATCCAGGGATGTGTGACAGCTGCACTGAGATCTGAGCCTCCTTATGGGTCCAGCTGTACCACATCACCATTTGCAAACCATCTGAAAAACTTTCAACTCAGTAACATTTTCCACACTTAGTGCTCACTATTCATGGATTCCAAATGTATTCAATATGGTGCTGAGTTCAGAGGGAGCATCTTATCCTTCTTCTGTTCAAGTTAACCCATAGAAAATGCTCAGCTAATTCTCCTCTCCCCCTTCAGAGCTTCAAAAAATGACCTTAGAAGGGGGAAAAAAATATCAGCTTCATTTTACCATGGCACCATTCAAGTAAGCCTTCTAAGCTCAGACAATCCTCTAAGTCAGCAACTTAGCAAGCCTCATTTTTCTCTTTGAACCAGCTTGAAGAAGCTGAAGGAGAATGCCCAGAGCTGAATTACAAAACTGAGCTGAGAAGCAGAGAAAGGAGCTACTCACCCAGTGATGATCTCGCTTTGGTGCAGCTTTGAAAGTGAAAAACAAACCCCAAACCGAATTGTAAGAACATGTTGAGAATGCCAGTTTCTGAGCTTCCACAGCATAATGCCAGTGCTATGTGGCAATACTAACACTTTGCCCTGTGTGCTACATAGGACCATACTGCAGATGGTGTTAAATCTTCACATGAACAGTCTGGAGAATTCCTATATGGTTTTGGAAGTGGGTGTGGGATTACTGAGTCTATCTACACTTTTTATTGTGTTCTTGTACTTTCAGATTAGCTTTAAAGGTGATAGTTAAAGAAATAAATCCAAATGTGTTCCCACTGTGAATACAGTAATTTGCACCAAAATACTGCAAATGTTCCAAATACTTCAAAGACTTCCAGACTCAGTCGGTGTTGTGTTTAGTGCAACTTGTTTTAATTACATTTTGAGAAGTCTTTTCTGAAGTATTGGACAACTGCAGAGAGAGAGAGAGAGAGAGAGAGAGAGAGAGAGAGAGAGAGAGAGAGAGAGAGAGAGAGAGAGAGAGAGAGAGAGAGAGAGAGAGAGAGAGAGAGAGTCAGACAGACAGACAGACAGACTCAATGCAGGGAAAGGACAACTGCTGAGAAAGACAGAAAGACAGACACAGACAGACAGACTCAGTGCAGAGAAAGAAATTATCCCATATATTTTTTTTTCTTGCCAGTTCTCATTCAGTTGGATGGGCGGGAATTTCAGTGAATTTTTCATGGGTGGAGCCTGGGATTCTTGTACTTCTTCGTTATGGAATGGCCAAAAAAATAAAAGCAAGACTGTTCGTTGTATAACAATCACTTCGGCAACCTGCTGTCTTTCTGGCTTCCTACATTCCAGTTTAATGCTAGAGTCTGGAGATTTATTACAAAACATCTCCTCCCATTATTATTTTTCCCCCAATAGCAGCACTTTGTCACTATTATGGGAAGAGTCCCACTCTTGAAAAACAGAATAAATTATTCTTCCTCTGGAGGATGAGGGGGGGGGAGTTGTCCATATAATTTCTTTGCTCATACATTTTCTAGGCATTTCCAAAGACCATTTGTGTCCACTTCTTAAGTCAACAAAACAAAACAAAAACAGAAGAATAATGTTTATTCAGAGAGGTAAGCCCAGTTTGTTTCTCTCAGATACACATACATAGTATTGCACTTTAAGCACATTGAAATCTTATATTACTCAACTGCGAACATTAAGCATATGCTTAAATGTCTCCCTCTGAAATCAATGACATCTGAATGTATTTTAATTTAGTTTGAAGGGTGCTCATCTTTTCTCATAAAAACATCCAAAATAATGGTAATTGCTATAAAGTACATAATATGCATTATTGTTAAACGAGTTCTGTTTAAAATGTCTTTCACAGTTTTTAGAACCTAATAATGTTTGTAAGGATGGGTCCGTAGTTATAATGGACCAAGTTATTTATTCCTTATGCTTTTAGAGGGAAAAATAATCAAACATTGGAGCTCTTTGTCTTCTATTCTCCTTCCCCCCCCCCCCCCAAAAAAAATCCTGGCAGAATGTTTTGGTCATATCATTTGGGAATAATGCAGCACATTAACCTGAAAGAACTACTTAGTGTAAAGGCCTGTTAATTCTGTCTTGGCGAGATTTCGTCTAACATGGGTAACATATGCAGCTTTAAGCTACAGCTCCTCTGGTCTATCAAATTGGCTCTCCCCTGAGAAAGACAGTGGTGTTTCAATCACTTAGGCAACAATCTTGAGACCATTTATTTCAGAATAGTTCTTTTCTAAATTAGAAGGCCGCTATATAAGCTGTTTAAGGATTGGAGAATCGGATCAGATTCCAATCTTCACTTTTGTACAGAAGGAATTGTCAGTCATTTCACAGTATCAGGCTACTGGAAATACCCTTTTGTGCAGCTGAGTGTCCTTTCATATATCACTCTCCTTAATGCTTGAATATACAAAATTTAGCTATGCCGAATTTATCTCTTCAGAGGAATTATATAATATCAGAGAGTTACACTGGTTTGATTTAATGTATTAGCCTAAAGCTAGGTTTCCAAACTTCTGCAAGAGAAAAAAGAAAGGATCTGTAATTCATAAGATGAAACCATATTCAATAATTAAAGCAATCTCTAGAGGACATAATAGTTTTAAAGTGGTATCATAGTTTATCATAATGAAAATGAACTACGACAAGCCACAAGCCAGATCCCTAGCACTGTGAAGAAGAGGAACTGACTAAAAGCTTCTGTTTCAATTTTAGATTAGCCTTAGTTTAGCGTTGACCAAATCTTAAAATGAAACTAATGTTAACTAACCAGCTTCATACATTAGGATCTGAAATTTATTTGTTTCAAGCCACAGTATTTAAGACTAACTATAATCTGTTCAGCTGAAATATTCATCAAATTACATTCATCCAAAAATGAAAGTATATTGATCTTTAAATACATACTCCTAAAAAAACAGCTAGTTTGCAACAAATAAGATTGCATTGTAAGGGCTTGTCCACAATGTGACTCTCACCAGGAGGGTGAGGCAGGTTTTGCCAGTTAATGCAGAGGCTTGCCCATATCTATATGTGTATAATGGGACTGTTGTGGTTTGTCGCATAGACAACCAGATGTTTAAACTGGATTTGGCACTTTTGTCTACTAATCGAGTAGGTATTGGCAAATGTAAGGTATTGGCAAATTGTTGTTTGTGAGCTTGGATATTAACATTTTGAATTGTTAAATTGTTAATTGTTAAATTGTTACTGTAACCTTATATGCTACCCATATATTATATACCATACAAATCATAATTATATACCATACAAATCATTTAAATAAACGTTTTATTGAAAAGGGAGAAAGAATTGTTGTATTTTTATCAGATTAAATGGTAAAATAATAAACCCAAGAATGTTTGTGTGATGAAATGTTAAATGTCTTGTACCTACTAAGGCAGAAATTGGTTAACTAGACACTTCTTTCTAAATTTTAAAAAACAAAACCTTCCCTTTTTATGACCCTGAATTCCCTTAATTCGGATAAGCCCAGGCGACTGGAGGGAGCTGAGCAAAAAAAAAATCTAAGAATACCTGAAAAGAGAGAAGGGGAAATATAAGAGCAAGGAAATTAATAGTTAACAATAGGACAAAGAAAAAAAATGAATCTCTATACCTGGAAAAAAATGGAACAAGAAACATGGATCAACATTGTGACAATCATTCTGTAATTAAGGGGGGTTTGCTAGTAAACATTTTTAAAGAAACTGCTTACAAAAATATTTTGAATAATCTCTTAATACCATATAATTCTCAAATAAAGTTCAATAAATTAAACTTAATTTGAGAATAATATTGTCAGCTGATAGCCATGTGAATGAGTAAACAACAGAATAGCAACCCCCAAGTCCTCGACTTACAACAGTTTCTTTAGTGACTGTTCAAAGTTACGATGACTCTCAAAAATGTGACTTATGACTATTTTTCACAGCTACAACTTTTGCAGCATCCCCATGATCATGTAATCAAAATTCAGATGCTTGGCAACTGGTTCATATTTGTGACCATTGCAGTGTCCTGGAGTTATGTGATCACCTTCTGACAAGCAAAGTCAATGGGGAAGCCAGATTCACTTAACAACTGTGTTACTAACTTATCAACTGCAGTGATTCACTTTACAACTGTGACAAGAAAGGTCGTAAAATGGGGCAAAACTCACTTAACAAATGTCTCACTTAACAACAGAAATTTTGAGCTCAATTGTGGTCATAAGTCGAGGACGACCTGTACCTGATGATACACTATCAAATGAAAATGGAACAGAATAATTATTAGTATAATCACACAACAATTTTGGGGGTGGGATATACATATACACACACATACAATATAAATTTTGTATATAAATTAGCAAATATCTCCACCCATGAAAACCCAGTTTCATCATAGAATAATCTGCCCATTTAGAAGCAATGGTTCTTGACTTATGGGAGATAAGAGTAATAGGAATTGCAATGACGTTCATTACTATATTTCCTGAGTCATCACAATTTTAGCTAGATCACATTTTGTAATCTTCAACACCTATTTACAGATACCATGGTAAGAAGATACCAAGTCAAATGGATAAGATTATTGGCTTCAATGACTGGCAGATCGGCTCTGAAGACAATTTGTTGTGATCTTATCTTTTGTCCTATCACAGCATTTCGTGGGAGGAATGCAAGGAACTTGGTAGAAATGTCTCTTCTAATCATTTATTTCTATCATTTTCTCTCTCCCATCCATAAAAATAATTCCTTTTACTATTTAAAGCGCTACATTTTTCTTAAAAAAAACAAGAATGACATAGTTCTTCCTTTCTACTTCTTCCTTGGCCTGAATATAGTCCGGGGTACCACGTTTAAGAAGAACAGTAAGGAAAAGAAATTAAATGTATGGGATTAGAGAAGAGAAAATCTTACTAAATCTTGTTTAGACCACATCATTCACTATATCTTTTCTTATCTTTCTATTTTTGCAAACAATCTTGATTCCAACATTCACTCACTTTTGCTTTTCAACCTTTCTCACAATTTATTTATAAATTATAACAATTCACTCAATCTTTCCTACCTTGGAAGCTTCTTTAGTCTTCAATATATTAATTTTAATACAGGTACCGGTAGTCCTCAATTTACAACAGTTCATTTAGTGACCATTTAAAGGTACAACGGCACTGAAAAATGTGGCTTATGACCGTTTTTCACAGTTACAACTTTTGCAGCCTCCCCATGGTCATGCAATCAAAATTCAGGCACTTGGCAACTCATTCATATCTATGGCCATTGCTGTGTCCCAAGCTCATGTGATCACCTTTTGTGACCTTCTCACAAGCAAAGTCAATGGAGAAGCCAGATTCACTTAACAACTGAGTTATTAACTTATCAACTGCAGCAATTCACTTAACAATTGTGGCAAGAATGGTCGTAAAATGTGGCAAAAGTCACTTAACAAATGTCTCACTTAACAGAAATTTTCGGCTCAGTTGTGGTCATAAGTTGAGGACTACCTGGACTGCTCTTGTTGTATTCAGCAGCCAAACTTCAACTGATATTCACACATAATGTTCCAAAATTCCAGCTAATTCACTTTATCATGTGCTTTCATATTAACAATAAACTTTCTTCTTCATATTCACGCATTTCACAGAGTTTTGCAAAAATCTCATCTGTACGTTTGCACTCAGTCTAAACCTGTAGCACACTTAACTAAGTAATACCACTATACATTTCTATCCAACTCATGGTATCATTTTCTTTGTATATTGGAACAAGAATGGCATTCTTCCAATTAACAAGCACTAATACAGTTTTCATACACATATTAAACAAGTTGCAAAGTCACTTTGTAAGCAATCCATCCTTATTTTAAGATGTTTCCAGTTGCTTTATCTAAACTGAACCAGTTTTTTATGGACATATAACTGGTCCTAATAAAGTTATTGCCTAATGTTGAAAAAAATAGATTAATTGTTGGCATTTCCCCCCCAATAAAGAGATCTGTGTCTTCTGTTTCTCATGTCAGACCACTTCAGTGGAAAGGACACCTCATACATTGTGACATTAATATTTTATGAATGAGTTTAAAATCTTTTACCAAGAGAATCCATGGGAGGAACACTTAAAATAATTGATTCCCTATAAAAATTCATTCTGAATCAAGAGACTTATGTCAGTCTCATGAGTGCTGACGGAATGTTTATAATAGAGTGCTCAATACTTGCAAGCTGTTCATATGTAGAGCATCTGTGGGCATTTCTGCAATAAGGCCAAGCAATAATTTTGTTTACAATTATAGACGAGCGTGATGTTTGGAGAGCTGGAATCATGAAAATAAAGAGCAAGTTCAAACATGTATCTAGTTTTGAAATGAAGCTGGAAGTTTTTCCACTTAAAAATATTGTAGTTCTTATGAGGATTGAGCCTTTAAAATTATTATCACTGATTTCTCAAGATGTTCTCAAAAAAAACCACAAACCCACAAAAACTTACAATAAAACTACTTCACAAAGCTGATAAACAAAAAGAACTGAACCAAATCATTATTAACTTATTCAGCAAAACGTTACATAATTTTCTTAATGTCCCATAATTGCAGTAACTTGTTTGGTTAGAAGTTTGTTAATGTATTAGGAAATAATGCAGAATTTTGGCAAAATATAATTTTACAGGGGAAAAATATATTCCAAGTACATGGTGCATGAGTTTAAATGAATAGTTTAATAAGAATTATATGTCAACTAAGTCACCATGTGCACTGTTTCCCATGGTCATATTCTATTATTTTCCATTGCTCTCAATTAATGTGTTCAATTTCATATTTTCAAAAAGATTTATGATTCAAGTTTAATGTCATTTCATCTAACGTTCCTGAAGCATAATTACAGAGAATTTTATAGAAATTATTTTATTATTCACTTCTATCTGCTCTACCTCACACATTTTAAATGATTTTAAACATCTTGCCCATCAAAGTAGGCCACAATATAGTTTTACTTCTATATTCTAAATTATGTTTCATTGCATAGTCAGCCAGATGTTCAGATTGGATTTGGCATTTTCGTCCACCTATTAAGTCCTTCCCTAGGATCTGGGATAGGAAGATTTGGATGTCTAATAGTGTGAAAGGTATGATCGTAAGATGTAAGCCATTCTGAGTAAAGCTGCCTTTTGGAATTGACCGATGGTGATTTTGTCAAGGCTGATGGTGTTCAAGCGGTGCTCCAGATGTTTGGGGATTGCATCCAAGGCACCTATTACTATTGGTACCACCTTTGCTTTCTTTCACCACAGTCATTTTATTTCTAATTTTTAATTGCAAACCTTCTTCAGTTCTTTCTCTTCTCTTCTGCTGTCTCCAGGTACTGCGACATCCACTATCCAAACTTTGCATCCTGGACATAAATTGTTTCAACTCCTACCCTCAAAACGACGCTATAGAGCACTGCACACCAAGACAACTAGACACAAGAACAGTTTTTTCCTAAATGCCATCACTCTGCTAAACAAATAATTCCCTCACCACTGTCAAACTATTCACTAAGGCTGCATTACTATTACTATTAGTCTTCTCATCGTTTCTATCACCCAGCTCCTCCCACTTATGATTGTATGACTGTAACTTGTTGCTTGTATCCTTATGATTTATATCAATATTGATTGTTTCCTGATTGCTTATTTGTACCCTGTGACAATCATTAAGTGTTGTACCTCATGATTCTTGACAAATGTATCTTTTCTTTTATGTACACTGAGAGCATATGCACCAAAGACAAATTCCTTGTGTGTCCAATCACACTTGGCCAATAAAGAATTCTATTCTATTCTATTCTATTCTATTCTATTCTATTCTATTCTATTCTATTCTATTCTATTCTATTATTTTGTCTGTCTTATGGTCAATTGGCATGGATCTTATAAAACTATTTAAATCTTTTCAAGAAAAACCCTCCCACTACTTTCCATTAAGACTATTGTCTGAATTAAATTTGATTAGACAAAATTTAAATTTGATTATTAAATTTGGAAAGGACTAAAAGTTGAATTATTCCAGAGGGCCTTTGACAGCTGAATGTTTTTTTCTCTTGCTTAGTTTAAATATGAGTTGCATAGGATTATTGCAGTCCTCATTACTAATGTATTACTAATCATGATATCAAACATGTGTGCTAATCAACAGAAGTTATAAAGGGCTTTGAACAAACTAACCTGATGTTTTTAAAAAGCAAAATAGTTTTTAACTATGTCTTCTGACAGTTGAGGATTCCTTGATAGGTAAAATTCTCCATGTTGATTTATGTGATTATGTTGAAGGACAGCTACTTGCTCTCCATTGCAGATGCCAGAAAACCTTTCTTCTCCCTTCTCTTCTTGCAATATCTAAATATTGGTCAGGAATTTCTATATTATATAATGATGAAAATATTGCTCATTCCTTTGGTGTTGTCTCTATTATTATTTTGACTCAGAGCCTGCAGTTATATTATATTCTGGCAATCCTCTTTAAAAACATAGTTTGATTTTCCTTTTGTGAACAGTTTCTAATGATACTGTAAGTCCTAAAAAATGTATATTTCTTATTTCTGAATGTATATTTCTTATTTCTATTGATTTCATTGTTGTTTTTAATCTTTTGTCAATCCTTCCTGGCAGCTTATTAAACTATATGATGTAAATCTCATCAGCAGATACATGTATGGAAAAAATGGTGGGTAAAATTTGTTGCTGAAACTATATCTTTAAAGAACAGCTCCAAGGCTCTCAGGACAACATGGTGGTGTAGTAGAGGATTAAGGCTGACATTTTCAGTCCTTGATCTCTTTAAATTTTTTATCTTTTACTGTATTTTATGTATTTTTTATAAAACATTTTTATCAATGTTTTATGACGTATTCCTTTTTTTTCTCTGTAGAAAATAGGTGCATTTTTAAGAAAGTGAAAATTATGACTGCTAAAAATTACTTATTTGCTGTCCATTTTGTTGGCAAATATGGAGGAGAAGGAACATTAGGGAACAGGAAGTTGAGGCTGGATCTACAGCATCTGCCATGCTGTAGAACTACTGTATAATCAGGAGCATCCCTGGTTGTGGAACTGCAACCCAGAAAACAGAATAAAACATATAGGTGAGAGGGACATTTGCTATGGAAGATCACAGTTCCAGAATTACAGTATATGATAGGTTTTAACAGAAACTGCAGGTCACTTTAGCTGACTGTGATCCGCAGGTCAGCGGTTCAAATCTCACCGGCTCAAGGTTGACTCAGCCTTCCGTCCTTCCGAGGTAGATAAAATGAGGACCCAGATTGTTGGGGGCAATATAAATATACATTGCTTACTGGTGTAAACCGCTTAGAGAGTGCTTGCACTGTGAGGCAGTATATAACTCTCACAAAATGAATGAATAAATAAATAAACTTCAGGTGTATCTCTAATGTCTAGCTTACTGCTAGTAAGACACTTTCAGAAAATATTCCCAATAACTGCAGTTGCTAGTATAGCATATTTCTAGAGACTTAGATTCAAACCACCCATTTTAAAAACGTATTGATGGTAAGATCTATATAATGGTAGACAGTCTACTATAGAAGGTATAAGTTTTCCATCTCTGGTGGCTTTCACTCAAGGATGGTTTAATTGGCTTTCCTGCACATTGCAAAGGATTGGACTAGACCCGTGATGGCAAACCTATGGCACACATGCCAGAGGTGGCATGTAGAGCCCTCTCTGTGGGCACGTGCACAGTCATCAGCTGCCCTTTTGATTTCTGGCATGCACATGCGCCCTGGCCAACTGATCTTCACGCATGCCGGAGCCCTGGAAACCCGAAGACCACTGGCCGGTGCGCATGCGCATGCTGGCCACCTGGTTTTCAGGTTCCCAGTGCTCAAGCATGCACGAAGACCAGCTGGCTGGCACATGCATGTGCACCTGCCAGATGGTCTTTGGGTTTCTGGGGCTCTGGCGCACGCGAAGACCAGGTGGCTGAGGTGCATGTGCATGCCATAAACCAGAAGACCAGGTGGCCGGTGCGCATGCCAGAGCTCTGGAAATTCGAGTTCCTGGGGCTCTGGCATGCACGTGCGCGTACCGGTTTGGGCACTTGGTGCCAAAAAAGTTCGCCATCACTGGACTAGATCATCTTTCTGATCACTTCCAAATCCACAATTGTATTAATGTATCGATTTATATTTCAGGATGACTGGTGTGTTTTTAGAGAAATATGCTCACTGTTAGATGAGCGAGTTTCAGCTGAATCACTTGTTGAATACACTGATGCTCTTGCACTAAATGGGATTTCTGTGGAGAAAATATTTTAAAAAGAGGGCTGTACTACATCCATTTCAGAAAAAAAATAACAGATCCTATCCCCCAAAACTTCCTTTATTCCTTTAGTTCACTTATAAAAGGAAAACAGATAATTGCAGTGATAACTGTAATAATGTGAAAGGGAAAGATTTCTTAAAGAATTAATTCAGAAACTAGACAAGGCTACTAGATGGGGAGGAGGGAGGAAGCATGTACTAATGTGGTCCCTGCCACTAAAGTTTAACATTACTATCCAAATTCCATTCATCTTCTCCCCCTTTTCCCTTTCAGAATAGGGGGTTTATGTTGGAGATAATGTGATACTGCAGCAGAAACCCTCCTCGGATTTCAAACAGGTCAACTTGTCAAAGCTTTTTAAGAGAGCCAATTACATTAATTTTCCACAGCAGAGAAATACATATTTCATTTCCATCTCCCACTAGAGATGGGGTCCAGGGATTCTGTTTCTAGAGGCTCTTATCACTAAGTAACATTCATACCCCCAAAGGAACCTTTGGCAGTCACTGGTCCATTGATATAATTGAGCAAGCTATGCGCCGTTTGACACAGCCATGGCACTCTTCAATGATCCTATGCACTAAGCACTCAGAACAATGAAGCTTTAGAAGACTGCCACATTGTCAATAAATTTCAATTACACTAATTGCCAGGAGTTCAATGAATGCATTTTGAAAAAGCAGGGGAAAGGGAGAGAAGAGAAGAGAGGAGAGGAGAGGAGAGGAGAGGAGAGGAGAGGAGAGAGAAGAGAAGAGAAGAGAAGAGAAGAGAAGAGAAGAGAAGAGAAGAGAAGAGAAGAGAAGAGAAGAGAAGAGAAGAGAAGAGAAGAGAAGAGAAGAGAAGAGAAGAGAAGCCTACTGGGGCAATGGAAAAGGAAGCAATTTTAAAATCTGCTTGTTCCGTGTGTGTCTGTGTGCGTGTGTGTGTAATACATGATTGAACAAGATTTTTACAGGCCTGGAAATTTGTTTTATTTTTCTTTGTTGCCATTGCCAAACAATAGATGCAGAAACAGAGACATGTATGTGGCACTGTCTTTAACAGTTGAATCACTTCTTTAGTCTGCTCTTTCATGTTATTGTTGTAGGTTGTGTCCTGTTTAAGACAGAAAACACTTTTCAAAGCCAAAAGCAGACAGCTTACAAAATCAGCACAATGAAGCCAAACTCATCACCTTATGTGGAGTGGCAGAGCAGACACTCCAGCTTAATTACAGCTTGGTAGAAAATCAGTGCATGCAACACACACATACACACACACAAAGATGCGGGGAGAGAAAGAGAGAGAGACAGAGAGAGAGACTAGATACGCAAATTAAAAATGTATTTTAGTTTGAGTTTAAAACAAAGCATTGTATCCCAAAAGTTCCGTTGACCGCATTCAACCTGGCCACAGATTTAAAAAGCATGTGATAACATTTGAAATAGTTTCACATGTTTTGACCATGGGAATCAATGGAGATTCAGAAAAAGCTTTTTAAGTGCCAGAATTCCCAATGGCCACTAGATTGCAGCAAAGAGCTACAACTCCTCCCAACCTCTAACATTTCCATCTAGTGATTATTTGAATTTTTGTAGCCCAGCTTTGTAGCCCTAGCATTCTGGAAGTAGCAATAACAATAGCACTTAAACTTATATACCACTTTACAGTGCTTTACAGCCCTCTCTTAAGCGGTTTACAGAGTCAGCATATTGCCCCCAACAATTTGGGTTCTCATTTTACCCACCTTGGAAGGATGGAAGGCTGAGTCAACCTTGAGCCTGGTGAGATTTGAACTGCCAAATTGCAGGCAGCCGGCAGTCAGCAGAAGTAGCCTGCAGTACTGCACTCTAACCACAGCGCCACTGTGGCTCATACTAAATATACGGTACTAATAGAAAAGGCTGTGAGGAGAGAGATTACTACTAGGTTGGTTCTGGGCAATTGATCTCTCATACAAAATATACCCCTTCCAAATAAATTACCTCCGGGGCATAACATTCTGATAGAAAATATTAAATTCTATTCAATCCATTAATAGTTATTTTGAAAATTATATTTAAATTAATCATCTTCTATCCCAGTGTTTCCCAACCTTGGCAACTTGAAGATGTCTGGACTTCAACTCCCAGAATTCCCCAGCCAGCAAATGCTGGCTGGGGAATTCTGGGAGTTGAAGTCCAGACATCTTCAAGTTGCCAAGGTTGGGAAACACTGATCTAGACCTATGTTATTAACACTTAAATCTAATCTTGCCCTCACTAATATGGATTGTCTCCCTTCTCCCAAGAGTTCAGAGCTTCATCTATGTCACATGTTTTGCATGGATTTTTTCTTCTTTGATCTTTGTTTGCAAAAACTGAAATATGCCCAAAATCAAGAATTGCAGTTACTGCCTGCTGGATTGGGTGGGGGGTAGGGAAGGGAAGGGAAGGGAAAAAGTTCCCACCAGGGAAAATAGATACATTTCTTTATTCCTGACTGACAACACTAAAAGTACAATATACTGATTTAGCAGAATAAACAAGCAATTATGAATCACGCACATATTCTTCCTCAGCATCAAAAGCTCTCAAATCAAGTTCAAATCTTCCTTTGCAGCAAAGTCCATGGTATACTATTCATGCTGCATGCATTTTGTCTCCAAAAAGTTAAAGGGCCCAAATGAATGCAATCCCCATAATGCAATGATAAATGGATTTAGCAAGCCAACCAAAAAAGTCACAATTGCTTCATATCTCCAAAGGACTCAACTAGACCAAAGCTATTAGAAGCCATTAGCATAGAACTTGGAGGGGAAGTGAGGGGAGGGGGTTGGAGTGGGGAAGTAACAAAAGTACCTTGATGAATTTAGGTTTGTACCAGGGGGGGGGGTTCCTACAGGTGCGGTCCAGTGCGCCATTCTGATAGGGACCCGGCGATTGTGCAATTTGCACGCAATGGCTCCGGTGCTGTCTTCACCAGTCCATCGCACGGCGCCATCTTTTTTCCATGCGCAGAAGCAAAATCTCATGAGGGGATGCTTGCGCACGCGAGATTTTGACGACTTTTGCTTTCGCGCATATGTGGAAGCAAAAAATCACCAAAATCACGCACATGCGGGCGTCCCCTCATGAGATTTCAGCGACTTTTGCTTCCTGCGCATGCACGGAAGCAAAATTGCATGAGGGGATGCATCACGTAGCAAGTGTGTGCACACGTGAAATGTGATGATGCGCGCGCAGCGCACCGGTAGCCAAGTAAGATGAACCTGCCCCTGGTTTGTACATATGTACTCACTGTACCCTCTTTTGTTGATTGGAGAGCTTTCAGAGTACCTTTGAACATGAACATATTGCAGCTATTAAGGCATCCTCACTTTCATCATCCAAGAGCATAGAGAGTACACACATACTTAAGTTTATCACATTTTTTGTTTGCATTTACATCTTGAGTAATGCTTCTGCATGAACTGAAGTTCAGTGGTACATAACTATATATAACACAACACTTGCTTTCCCACACAATGAGCTACCCACATGAAATTCAGCTGCCACACTGGATTTTCATCACAGGAAAACATGGTAGCAGCTGCTCTTCCCGGAAGTCAGGCAATGGTATGATGTGTGATAATTCTCTGTGGGCTATGTTGTCTGTTTCAGGCCAGAGCATTAGCTCTATATTTCATGTTTGTTATAATATACGGACATTCTGCATCTCCCTAATGTGAACCTGGAGAACCTTGGACCAAGTTATTTGAGGGACCATCTCTCTCCAGTTACCTCTATCTCTACCCATCTCATCAGGAACAACAGGAATGGCATGTTATGGGCCTTGTCTACTGTGGATAATTTGGCAGATGTAGGAAGTGACTCTTTTCTCCCATAGTGCCTGTCATTTGGAACATTCCCCTGGAACTTAAATCAGCCTTTAGGAAAACCCTGAAGCAGAGTATTTTCAACCCTGACCATTTGAAGATCTGTGAATTTCAACTCTCAGAATTCGCCAGCCACACATCTTCAAGTGGCCAAGACTGAGAAAACACTACCCTGATCTTCTGCTTTGGGGGTCCCATAACAGTGGGGAGCTTTTACAATGGCTTTGTTAAGCTGGGCACAAGGACAGGCTTCATCGATTGACTACAGTTTGTTTGTTCGAAAGTGGTTATTGGTGTTTTATAGGTTTGCATATTGATTTTATTAGATTGTTTTTTTAACTGTTGTCCACCGTCATTTATTTAGGTCAGATGGGTGGTTATAAAAAAAATCAAAGCTAGCAAACTGAAGAGAGTCCAGACCACATTCCAAAGCAGTAACGCTTCGCATCATGGTGATTCAAAGCTGATTTTGTCATTTGCTCTCCTTGACTACCACCATGGTCCCTTCTGTGTTTGAGGATATCATTTGGAAATTATTAGTCAAGCAAGCTACACCATACTCAGCCCTTACTACAGTTTAATATTTCAGGGATAGACACGGGCGTACACATGACTGAAATAAATGAGCTTCAGTTGGGAATTGGCACATCCTGTCATCATCATAATGTCAAAAACATCTGTGACATTGAAAAGGCTAAAAATAAGTCAGCAGAGTTAGAGGAGTAACTGATTACATTAAGGGAAACAGGATTATTCTCAGATAATGTGAAAAGCAGATAAATCTACTGTGGGAAGTGATGTGGTCAAAGGAGCTGAAAATTAGCATCTCCCTTGGGTGCTGTTCCTACATTTACATGCAAGAATCAAGGAATAGCAACTTTCTCAAAGCCACTCAGGAAAATAGATTGAACTTTTGGAAAGAGAACCTGGACTCTGGTGGAACATGATTTTCCAATCTGGTGTCTTTCAGACATGCTGCACTTCAGTTCTCATCAACCCCAGCAAGCTGATCCAGTGGCAAGCAGTCAACATAGCCAAATGTCCTCTAGGAATGTAACTATATTCATTTGGCACCAGCAGGTCCTCCAGTTAGCAGAAATGTTTGGGAAATTATATGGGAATTTGGGCTTTTGAGAGGAGGAAAATGGGATTCATCTACCTTAGAACAGTCTTAAAGGGCCCTTTTTGTGTTCTTTGGACGTCCA
The DNA here is from genome assembly GCA_023053685.1 of Diadophis punctatus similis. Classification (NCBI taxonomy): domain Eukaryota; kingdom Metazoa; phylum Chordata; class Lepidosauria; order Squamata; family Dipsadidae; genus Diadophis; species Diadophis punctatus. The sequence continues at coordinate 113,955,390 of JALIGW010000003.1, read as the reverse complement.
TTGGTGATAGCTGAAAACTCATGATAGGTTCATGCCATTTTGATATGGGACACATATAGTCATTTGAGCTAATAATTTGCATATCTAAAAACAGCTATTGAAGGCCTTAATGCATATAATATAAAAGTTCAGCAATCAATTCTCCCGTTTTGGTTTAATGACTTAAAATTAAATGAGAATGGGATGGAAGAGGAAGCCCAAAGTGGATCTGGCTTGAAATTTCATCTTTGCAAATTAATCATTTTACTGTTTAAAACAGAATAGAATAGAATAGAATAGAATAGAATAGAATAGAATAGAATAGAATAGAATAGAACAGAACAGAACAGAACAGAACAGAACAGAATAGAATTCTTTAATGGCCAAGTGTGATTGGACACACAAGGAATTTGTCTTTGGTGCCTATGCTCTCAGTGTACATAAAAGAAAAGAAAAGAAAAGAAAAAAGAAATGATCCACAATTGCCAGTGGCCTGTCCCTTCCTAATAGAATCTCATCTATGCAACATCCCATGTTATACCAATTTTTCATGAGAAGCAAGCAAGAAAGAGGCATTTGCAACAAACCTGAGGGTACCATGAAAATCAATGATGAGTAAACTCACTTTGGCAGAGTCCAAAATCAATTTATTGTATTGACTTACTTGGAAAGCATTTAGACCTCTCCAATTTTCTAATGCTGGCAAATGTAAATACTGATGAATATGGAAATATACATCTTATTGTGCTACCTGGAAAATATAAAATCCTGTACTAGGGATGCCCAAGGAAAGTGATCCTTGCAATAGAGATTAATAAAATAATTTTGAAATGTTGTCAGAGCATATGTCCCAGATAATGATTCACTCTGATTTTTGCAATGCATGGTTCTTAGCTCATAGGTAGGTATACACAGGCCTATGTGGTCTGTGAAATACTTACTTATTCATACATTTTAAAACGTTATCAGAATAACACTGGAAACAAAATACATGAATGTGATATGGACTAGAAACAGGTTAAACCTTCTACCCTTGTCCGTCACCAAATGTAGCTAAATGTCACCTGAAGAGTCACTCCCCAGAGAAAGATCAGGATAAGGGACAAAAATAATATATGAACAATGATTACAAAAAAAAAGATAACGGTTCACCAAACCAAGGTGGCTCACAACACAGATGGATTGCATCGTTCCCACTAATGCAGCAGTCACACAGGCTAGCATTAAGGGTCACAAAGCAGATCTTGTAGCTGAGGAAGCTGCACAAGAATATTTGACTGTCATCCATGGGGGGGGGGTGTCAGTCTAACACATTTTTCCCTTTATCTGCCTTCAGAGCAGCCCAGTCAGCCTGAGCACACACGTGAAAGAATCCTGTATTATTTTCTGATTTGGAGGATGAATCTCTGGAGGAAATCGTGTGCAATTAGCAGTATAGCCGAGGAATATCTTGCTTGGCAAAGGAGCATCTCCAGATCTGGAAATGACAAACAACTGCATTTTTTAAAAGACGTTTTGGAATTGCAATAGTTTTATTGCCTGTGACCACAAAAGCAGGCTGGACCCACCCAAATCCCCTACCACAAAATTAAAATGTACTGTTAGAAGAAAGCATCTACAACAGATGCAGGGACCGAGATCTGAGCTCCAAAAGACTGCAGCATTATTGGCAATTTTTTTATTGCTCAGGCTTAGCATGAGACCGGATAAGTGAGACATATTTTTTCCTTTTCATCTGAGGTTTATTGGCATTTAGGAACACTTATTTTGGGAATAGGCCACAGCGAATGTTTGCTTTCATCTGTTTATTTAATAAAGAACAATTCAAAAGAGGTATGATTAAAACACTGTTCAAGCTCTGAGAGAATCTGATTGGTCCCTTGCCAAAGTGCAGGAAAAAAATGGTTCGTTGAGGAATTACATTCATTATTATTTGAAATGTCACTGAAACATTTGTAATTCCAAGAACCGTTACATTAAAAAGGAAAACAAAGTGCCTTATGGCAAATAAGGAGTTTCTGCCATTTCTTGTCGTCATTTATTAGCAATTGCCACTAGCTACAATCAATACATCCTGTTCACCAAAGCAACCAATAATAAAATCAAATTCAAAAACTATATTAACCTTTGCTGCATTTATTTCCAGATGTGCATTGCTCTAGTTCTTTTTCTGCATTCTATGTCCCAACTATTATTATTACTGTTGCAATATTATTCTTATTAGCATCTTTACAAAAGATCCTGGGAATTATTTGTATACACTCATTAAAACAAGGCAAGTCAGTTTCGGTGGAAAAACCTTCACTCTAAAGCTTCATTTGCACAAAAACTCTTAAGTGGGTCATTTAAAAATCTAGCATCTCCTAATGACCTTTAAATGCCCCAAATTAACCTTAGGTTCACTTACCTCCACTCCACAAAAACTCCACAGTTTTTGGTTCACAAATCCAGAAGAGGAGAATCGCTGTTTTTTGGCTGTCTGAACTGAAATAGAAGCTCAGAGAAGAGCTTCTGTAGCTAGTCTTTCCCTCTTTGATGCAGGACATGGCAAAATGGGCAGAAAATCTCTGAGAAAGCTGAGGCTTCCCCCAACTCATCTGTAGTATTGCTGACCCCACTGAACCAGCATAGATTTTGTTTATTTTTATTTTCCCACTTGTTAAAGAAGGAACAGGTGTCCATTGGCCAAGATGGTGGTTGCAGGATGATCTTCCACTTCGTCTTCCACTTTATCCCAGGGAAAGTAAATTATCCAAGTGAAGCAGCAGCAAATCTATCACTCATCATGGGAATAAGCAATCTAAAAACCATAACATGAAAGAAAAAAAGGATGGGGAGGGAAGAGAAAAGAGAAGAGAAGAATAGAGGTTTTAAGATTAAATGGAAGTTCTTGCAGTCACCATCTTGAATAGAAAACCCAGGCGTGCAGATCATTTAAGAAAGTAATTTACTTGAGTAGAATTCCCCTCTGGATTTAGTCCTTGCAGCAACTGTGCATTGTCCCAAAGACAGGTATACCAGGAGAACTGGACCATTTGAACTGAATTGCTTGGCTTCAGAAAATCAATTCAGTATTATTATTATTTTAAAAAGTATCCAACCTGATTTGACAATTCAGTGTGAATCCCTGCTCCAATGCTGAAAGTCATTTTGATTTGGAGTGTCAATCAAATCACCTTAAATCCAAGCTTCAAATCAAAGCTTCAGACAGCCCGGGTGGGTGGGGGGTCTGACTTGGGTTTTGTTGTGTGTGCGTTTTTCTTTCCAGCCAAAAAGAACCTTGGAGGCAGAGAACAAAGAACTCTTTGATCCTTTCCCTTTCTGCCATTTTTTCCTACTTAAAAGCCTCCCTCAATGGGCTGCTTTCCCCTTGCAGGATAAACTATATAGTGTCACCATGTCCCCCTTCCATAGGGAGGAACACAGCTTGGAAGAGACATGTTGAAGCAGACAAATGTCAGGAGGAGAAAAGGCCAAGCAATTCTTTTCTTGCCATCCACCTACTCGTGAATATACTTTTCATATCTGATGTTTAGATTCAGGTGTGTAAAGGATAAAGAGAGTTTGTGTGTTTCTCCTGGATAACATCTTAGTTTACAACTAAATCAGTGGTGTTAAATGTTAAACTCTCAGTGGTGTTAAACTCTCTTTGAAGCTGCTACCATCTTAATCTTCTTCTGAAAACATGGCTAGTTAGCAGGGCTTTCTCCCAGCTTTTAGCACTGCCTCTCATTTACAAAGAGAAATATAATCTAATAAAAGAAAGTGCCTCTGATATTTATAGTGTCACCTATATCACTGAGGATCTGCAGATGGTCTCTATCTATAATTAAAGAAACGGGTCAGAAACACTTTCAGAGCCAAAAACATTCCCAGCATGCAGGCTGGAGTGAATGCATTGCCCTCCTTAACACCATTCTGAGTGTTATCTCCAAAGCATTTTTTAAAAATTTAGTTCTACATTTTTTACTTTCCAAGTCCATTTTGCCCTCATTCAACTACTTGCTTTCTTAACACTGCTCTTAATTACATTACCAAGCCTACAGAGTATTTTATGTGACTCTCACTAGATAATTAGTACCCATTTGCCATCATAACCTTTGAAGTCTCTTAAGGGTAGCAAAAGTACTGCAGTAGCTTTTATAAAGCAATTTTCTTCCCACAGTAACAAGTCTCTGCTTTCAAGCAGTTTTGTTCTAAAAGAATACAGAAGAGGTAGATTAAATGTCTGGATGATTTTTGAAGGCTTTCATTGCAAAATATGACTTAGGCCTTGATTTTCATGTCAAAATGTTTGTGTACAGAAAAGGTGACTATTTAGAGCAGGGATGTCAAACTCACGTCACAGCGTCGTCACGTGATGTATTGGGACTTTTTCCCCCTTCACTAAACCAGGCATGGGCATGGCCAGTGCATGACACATCCAGCCCACCAGAGGTGGGTTTCAGCAGGTTCTGACCAGTTCTGGAGAACCGGCAGCTGAAATTTTGAGTAGTTCGGAGAACCGGTAAATACCACCTCTGACTGGCCCCACCCCCATCTATTCTCTGCCTCCTGAGTCCCAGCTGATCGGGAGGAAATGGGGATTTTGCGGTAACCTTCTCCTGCAGTGGGGAGGGAATGGAGATTTTGCAGTATCCTTCCGGTGCCACGCCCACCAAGCCACACCCATCAAGCCATGCCACGCCCACCAAGCCATGCCCACAGAACCGGTAATAAAAAAATTGAATCCCACCACTGCAGCCCACGGGCCGGGAGTTCGACAGCCCTGATTTAGAGCAACCTTCAGCCATGTTATATATATATATATATATATATATATATATATATATATATATATATATATATATATATATATATATATATATATATATATATATATATATATATATATATATATATATATATATATATATATATATATATATATATATATACGCTTACATATATACGCTTGACAAAATAAATAAATAAAAATAAAAATAACTATGTTTATCTCCACCAATTATGTTGGCATAGTTAAACTCATGCTCATATAGTTAAATTTTATTTGCTGTGCATTTACGGGGGAAGGGGAGGACAAGGTCAGGCATAGTCGTGATCATGCTTGCACATGTGGAGACTCAAATACTTGCATGACACATTTGCATGATGGTATTCCTTCACATGTAGGCTGTTTTGGGATCACTCTTGTTTTGGTATCATTTGGGCATCATGGCTGGTAGACCCAAAGCAAAAGTATTTTAAGCACAACTTGTGACTCCAAGTCAAATGCATCTAATATCAAGATTTAGCGCCGTGGTGGCGCAGTGGTTAGAATGCAATACTGCAATGACTAACTCACTGCTCACTCTAGGAGTTCAAATCTGACTGGCTCAAGGTTGACTCAGCCTTCCATCATTCCATGGTCAGTAAAATGAGGACCCAGATTGTTGGGGGCAATATGCTGACTCTGTAAAAACAGTTTAGAGAGGGCTATAAAGCTCTGTGAAGTGGTATATCAGTCTAAGTGCTATTGCTAAGTGTTATTAACTGCCATATCTTTTTTGTTGTCTGGCAGGGATTGAAATATGGGGAAAGAGGTCAGGAAGAAGATGGTGCAGATTTTGTCTATGTCGTTTTATATTGTTTTGGATAGCAGAACTGAAATCAAAGTTAGAAATTCCAAGACATATATTTGATTAAACTTTTTTTTAATCCTAATCAACTTTCAGAATAGCTTGTTTCTGACATCTGGGAAGCAGAAAGTTGGCTTGCATGACTTCTACAGTCTGTTCCAACTCTACTATTCTAAGGGGGAATATTAACAAGGGTCGGTTTGGGAAACTGCCCAGAAATTCTAGGCTTCCTATTTCCCCAAGTATGCACAAAGATAGAAATGTAACAAAATCTTTCAAATGCAAAATTGAAATATACATCCAGTCCCTCTCTACTTTGAAAGAATAGTGGGCCCAGGTTGAGTAAGGTTAAATGAACATATGGCAATGTAATGCATTGCATAATATCTAACAAAGCTCTAGAATTAATTTTAATTATTTGCAACACTGACCAAACCTACTGTAGTCACAGTGTTACAATGATTATGTCATTGCCTCCATGTGCTGTCATCACCATACATGCATGTGCACACAAGAACACATATATGTAGTTAGTGGATCCAGTATGGTGTAGCAGTTAAGATGCTGGACTAGGAATAGGGAGGCCCAGATTTCATTCCTGCCTCCATCCCATAGGCCCGTGAATGCGAACTTATGGCACGCATGCCAGAGGTGGCATGCAGTGTCCTCTCTGATGGCACGTGAGCCGTCGGCCCAGTTCAGCTCTGCCACGCATGCGTGCGTGCCTCCCGCCAGCCAGTTGGTCGTCGGGTCTCTGCCGTGCATGCGAGGGGGCAGGGCATATGCAGGGGGTCACGTGTGCATGCTCAGGGGGCATGGGGAGCCACGTGCACATGTGCGGGGGTGTAGGGTACATGTGTGGGGGCCATGCATGCATTGCATTTTGGGGTTTGGGCGTGCATGCACGCACTTTGGGCACTTTTTATGCTTTGAGAGTTATTTGGAATAAGTGCTTTTTGACCTCAGGTAAGCATGAGCCCAGCAGCTCACTGCTATTCATTAAAGCTGCCATGTCTTTGTTCAGCCATACATAGAAGCCTGAAAAAAGATACAACTGTTTAAGAATCCTATTAATCTTAAAGAATCAACTCCTTAAAGCAGTAGCCTCTTTTTCAGACTGAGACAGAATCAGGATGCTTTAATGAACAACAGAAAGTTGCTCAGCTCACATGAGATCCAAATACTTCTTCCAAATTATTTTCACAGCCATTCTGGACACTACCATTTTCTTTTTGTTGTTGACATCGGGAGTTTCTTCTGTTCCACAGTCATCTACCTACCATCTATAAAATTACTTCACAGCCAGAGGCGTTTATCAGAATATCAAGTGGTCTCCTCTGCCTCACTGGAACAATGATCTTTCCTTTAGTTTCCTAAGAAAGTGCATATCTTTGCCAAGGTTAATGATGTGTAGATCAGTTTAAATCCAGACAGTGTCAGTATCCATGCATACAAATGCAAAGAGTTATTTGCTGCTCAGTTGTATTCATATACATATCAAGGGGCTCTTCTGTATTCAAAACAGAATACAGTATGAAGCCCCTTCATAGGTAAAGACCCTCTCTGCTCCTGAAGTACTGTGTTTGCATCTTTATATATTTTTCCAACTAGGTCTCTTATTATCATGTCACCTGTGTTCTCAATCCTCTCTATTTTGTCAATATCTTTGTCAATCTTTAGGGGGGAAATGACTTGTCTCGATCTCGATCCTTGTCATCTCTTGGTGTGCCCTAGGACAACATTTGCTCCCCTCCCATTTTTGTTGCTGTATTACTCTATACCAGGGGTGGGTTCCACTTACCTTCGCCATCGGTTCGCATCATGACGTTTTGTGCGCATGTGGCGCGCTACGCTCACACACGCACGCGCATAACCTCACACGATTTGGCTTCCGCACATGCTCAGAAGCAGGAATTAGCCCAAAACATAGCTGAGGAGCTCATCAGCTGTGCTTCAGATGAAGAAATAAAGCTCAGAATTCACCTGCGAGAGGGCGGGAAGGCTCTTTTTCAAGCCATGGAAGGGGAAAAATTTGCAAAAAATACAAAAAAAAGATGGCGGCGCGCACGGACCAGCACCGACAGTGACATCACCAGTGGGTCACTACCGGTTCGGGCGATCCAGTCCAAACCAGGAGGAACCCACCCCTGCTCTATACAATAGATTCAAATTCAGCTGATATTCCACCGAGAACCCCCTTTTTTATATGTACTGTTGACCAATATGGCCACAACTATTGTCTTTGATTTTTCTTACTCTAATATAGGGACTCCAACTTGTCAAGATTCTACTGAATCTTGAAACTGTCCTCTAAAGTGTTTATTATCCTCTCTTTGTTGTTGTAAATTTAATCATCATATTTTAATCCTTTGTCGGGGCCCTCACAGCAAGGCATAGTCAAGGAAGCAAGAATTATACGGAGTTCAGTAAGAAGCTTTCAAAGGCAGGATTGAGGGTAAGACAAAAATCTTAGAAACTACTACAGAAATCTCCAACCCTTATTTTCAAATGAGTTCTTGATGATGGAGTCTCTTTGAATTATTTGAATGTCCTCTTTTTTAAAATGAAGTTTTTATTGTGTTTTTTCATTTAACAAGTTTCCATACTTTATACATAACTGTGCTCATTTACCTATTATTTACATGTCTTTCTTTACATATCATTACATTCAAGTTCAAGAATATTTCATACATAATATTTACACCTCTTTTCATTCAAATCCATATATTCCATATTTTTCAAATATACATTTTACTTCCTCTTATAATTTACCTCTTTTTTCTTGTTTTCTATACTCAATCCATTCGTACCATTTCTTCCATATTGCGTAATATTCTAAATTCATTTGTCCTTTCAGTTCAATTGTTTCATTTCAGCACAATCATATATTTTTTTTTATTAACAAACTTTTTGAGGGTGTGTTCTTTTGTCTCCAACATTGCGTAAATACTATTCTTGCTGCTGTTATAATATGTAAAATAATGTATGTGATAGTTTTATTATAGTCCTCCTTGGTAATCCCCAATAAAAATAATTCTGGTGTATATTCTACTTGAAGGCCTGTTATTTCCAGGACCCATCTATGAAGTTTTAGCCAATATTTCTTTGCCTCTGTACATGACCACCATATATGGTAAAAAGTGCCTTGTCTTTGGCCACATTTCCAACAATTTGGTTCCAGGTTTGGATAGATTTTTGCCAATCTTGCTGGTGCCATATACCATCTATAAAACATTTTATATTGATTCTCTTTATATTTTGCCAATTTAGTTATTTTATAATTTCTATTCCATATTTTCCCCGTCTTCTAATAATTATCTTCTTTGATTGAAGAGCAACTCACTGTTAGCCTAAGGTGAGCAGACGTCCCGCTTTTCGCGGGACAGACCCGATTTTAAACAAATTGTCCCGCGTCCCGCGGCGTTTCAAAAAAGTCCTGCTTTTTGAATTTGCACAAAGCGCCTCGCTTCCCTCGAGCGGATCTTGAGGGAAACAGCTGCGCCCACACGCTAAGATCTCGCCAGCTCCGGGCCGGGCAGGGAAAACCCTCCACCATGCTCCGACGTGCCCGAGGGCCCAGTTCAGCGCCTCGCACACTCAGCCCCGCTTGAAGGCAACAGCCAGAAATGGGCTTCCGGAGGCGTAGAGGGAGCAGCAGCTTTGGCAGGTCTGGCTGTGTCCTTTCCCAGGTCTGCCACACGGGGGGAAGGAGCGGAGGCATGGGGCACCCGCCAGACCCCGCCCCGGAGAGAAGACCAGGCCCGGCTGGCAAGGGCCAGGAAGGATTTTTCCCGTGCCGCCAGCCAGCTTGTCCTCCGGGCCAGACGCAGCAGAGGTGAGCCCCGGCCATGGCAGCAGTAAGGGTTGCGATGAAGAGGGGTGTTTGGGGGGGGGTGCACAAAGCTGCAGCCTCTGCTGCGTCTGGCCTGGAGGACAAGCTGGCTGGCGGCGCGGGAAAAATCCTTCCTGACCCTTGCCAGCCGGGCCTGGTCTTCTCTCCAGGGCGGCGTCCGGCAGGTGCCCCACACCTCCGCTCCTTCCCCTGTGTGGCAGACCCGAGAAAGGACACGGCCAGACCCGCCAAAGCCGCTGCTCCCTCTATGCCTCCGGAAGAGTATTCCTGGCTGTTGCTGTCAAGCGGGGCTGAGCGTGCGAGGCCATGGCAGCGGTAAGGGTCTTTAAGTGTGGAGCGGGGTGGTGGGGCTGCTAAGTGAAGGAGGGAGAAGAGCTTGAGGTTTCGGAGCAAAATCCGGGAAGTAATGAAAATCCTTCCCAAAGTCTTTTGTCCTGGCACAGAAAGGGGAGGCGTGGATCATCTCCCCCCCCCGTCAATGGTGTCCCGCTTTACCAAAGTGAAAATCTGGTCACCTTATGTTAGCCAAATACCCAAATATTTAATTTTCTTTGTACATTTTAGTCCCAGTTTTCTCTCTAATTCTCTTTCCTGTTTTAGAGTCATATTTTTCACTATCATTTTGATTTTGGATTTATTAATTTTAAGGCCTGCTATTTCTCCATATTTCTCTATTTCCCTTAATAAAATTTGTCCTGTCTCATTTGGCTCTTCAATAAAAAATACTAGGTCATCTGCAAACGCTTGAATTTTGTACTCTTCCTTCTTAATCCTAGTTCCTTTAATTTCTTTATTTGCTCTAATCTTCCTTAATAAAAATTATAGTGTAAAAATAAATAGCAGAGGTGATAAAGGGCATCCCTGATGGACTCCTTTTGTTATTTTGAATGGTCTTGTGAAGTCTCCGTTTATTATTATGTTCACTTTTTGTGTAGAATATACAGTCTCTATCATTTGTTCAAATCTCTTTCCAAATTTCATTTATTTGATCTGTCTATTCATATATTCCCAATTTAAGTTGTCAAAAACTTTTTGCACATCCAGAAAAACAAGTGCAACTTGTTTCTCTGGATGTGCTTCATAATATTCTAATATGTTTAACACTGTTCTTGTATTGTCTCTAATTTGCCTCATTGGGAGAAAACCATTTTGGTCGGGGTGAATTATGTCATTTAAGATTTTCTTCATTCTTCCAGCTATGATATTCCTAAAAATTTTGTAGTCCACATTTAGAAGTGAAATTGGCCTATAGTTTTGGATTTGACTTTCATCCGTACCTGCTTTCTTAATTATTGTAATGTATGCATCTCTCCATGACAGAGGCATTTTGGCTTCTAATAACAAATCGTTATAAAGTTCTATAAGTACTGGTTCTATTAATTCCTGTGTATTTTTATAGAACTCACATGGTATACCAACTGGGCCTGAGGTTTTATTGTTTTTCTGTTTTTGGATTGCTTCTCTTAATTCATTTACCGTTATCACTTTATTTAACATCTCTCTTTTTGCTTCTTCCAATATTATCCTGGATTCTTCTTTTAAATAATCATTTTTTTTCTAAATCAATTTCCTCCTGTCTATATAGGTTCTCAAAATAATTAATTACAATCTTCTGAATTTCCTCTTCCTTATTTTGCAAATCCCCTCCTTCATCTTGCAGGTGGTGAATTATCCTATTTTCTTTTTCCTTTCTTAATTTGTGTGCCAGCCACCTTCCCAGCTTATTGGCATTTTCAAAAAGGTGTTGATTCATCTGTTTAATGTTATTTACATATTCTGCTTGCTCTATTAAGTTCAATTTGTATTTACTCAATGCTAACTATTCGACAATTTGCTCATCACCTGGTTTAATTTGAAGATTCTTTTCCAGTTGACCTATTTCTTTCATTAAGATAACCTGTTGTTTTTGTTTTTCTTTTCTCTTTTTTGACATGTACGCTATTGTTACTCCTCTTGTATAAGCTTTTAGGGTATCCCACAAATTTTGTAAAGAGGTATGTTGTTTTTTATTTATATCAAGAAATAAAGTAAATTCCTTTTTAATTCTCTGAAGATACTCATCTTCCTGCAGTATCTGCAGATTCATGGTCCACTTTCTATGTTTCTTTTTTTTGGCCTTTCCATGTTATCTTCAGGGGATTATGGTCTGCCCATATGTTTGGATTGATCTCTACTTTATCTACCATTTTACTTAGTTCTTTATTGGTCCATATCATATCTATTCTCGAAAAGGATTTATGGGAGTTCGAATAAAAATTATATTTTTTTTCATTGGGATTTAATGCCCTCCACACATCCATTAAATTCAGTTCTTCAACCGGTAATACATTTCTTTTCTTTTGCTTTTTTCTATCGCTCATATAATCTTTTTTGATATTTACTATCCCATTGAAGTCTCCTACAATACATATATTCTTACAATTTATTTCAATAATTTTTTCATGGATTTTTTTGTAAAACTCATTTTGTTTTTTGTTTCGGGCGTATATATTAACCAATAAGATTTTCATTCCCCCTATTGTTAATTCCAGCATTAGTAACCTTCCTTTCAAATCTGTATAAATTAAATTCGCTTTTATTCCATTTTTCACATATGTCACTACTTCTCACTTTTTCTTTTCAGCCAATGCCACAAACATTTCCCCTAATTTCTTATGTTCCAAATGTTTTTTTTTATATGAACCTCCTGGAGACATATAATATCCACATTTTGTTTAATCAATTTTGTATATATATATATATTTCTTTTTTCAAAGTAATTCAACCCATTTACATTTATAGACAATAGTTGTATCTCCTTTTCCATTATTTCTGATTACCTGCTGTTTTTAAACTTTCCTTGTCCTGGTAACTCTTTGTGTCCTTACTTTACCTCTCTGTTCTTGTTGTTTCTCTGTTGTTACTTTACCTCTTTCTTCTTCTTCTTCAACTCCCTCTTCTTTACTCTGATCCTCTAGACTCTCTATTTCCAATCTCTCTCTACTAGTTGATTCCTCCTCCGTCCCCACTAATTTCCTTCACATTTTCTAAACTATCTATTTTGATTCTTTTTCCTTGCCACGTTATTAATCGTAGGAGCTGAGATAGCGCAGTGGTTAAAAGCAGCATTGCGACCTTCAGCTGATTGCTAGTTCAGCAGTCCAGCTGTTCAAATCTCACTAGGCTCAAGGTTGACTCAGCCTTCCATCCTTCCGAGGTGGGTAAAATGAGGACCCAGATTGTTGGGGGCAATATGCTGAACTCTGTAAACCGCTTAGAGAGAGCTGTAAAGCACTATGAAGCGGTATATAAGTCTAAGTGCTATTGCTATTGCTATTAACATTCCTTCTGGAATAATCCATTTAAATAATATATTTTTCCTATTCAGTATGGTTGCCAAGAATCTGTAATCTGTTCTCTGTTCTCTAATTCATCTAGGGATCTGTTTCAATGATCCCTAGATGAATTAGAGAACAGAGAACAGATTACAGATTTCAATGTTATGATCTCTTTTTCTTTATAAATCATGGGTTCTTCTCTTGTCAATTTATAATATCTCTAATTTGTTTTCGTGCAAATCGTATATGCACTTCTCTAGGGAGATGATGTTTTTTCGCATAATTGGTGTGAACCCTATAGATTTCGTCCATTTCACGTATTATTTCTACTTTATCCCTCTGGAGAAATTCTGCGATTAATCCCCCCATTATTTCCCCAAGATCCTCATCTTTTGTTTCTATTACATTTTGGAATCTGAGGTAAAAGGAGGCTCGATCCAATTCGAGGTGGATTAATGAATTTTCCAGATCTTTATTTGATTCTTTCATTTTTAGGTCTATTTGATCTAATTTTTTATCCGTTTGTTCAACTTTTAATTCCACCGCTTTTATTTTCTGTTCGTTTTTTTGTATTGCTTCTTGGATCGAGCCTACTTTATTGTCTAAATTTTGTATATCTGTTCTCAGTTTCCCGTGACCCTTTGTCATCATCTCCTGGAGTTTTAACATCATTTCTTGTATTATTTGAAGAGTTGATTGCACCGTTTGTAGAGTCAGGTTTATGTTTGTTTTCTCCATGGGTAGAGTCTCTTCTATTGTTTTCTGAGATCCCAGTGAAGCTGCTACCCCCATCTGGATTGGTATTGTCTTTTTTCCTGTTCTCAACGTTGTGGTGGTGGTACTTGTCATTTCTTTTAGGACTCTATCTTGTTGTTCTAGTATTTTATATATTCTTTCCCAAATTACCATTTACTACTTTTCCCCCTCTGATATTTTGTTTTTAGTTTCCAACCTTGTTTTTCCACAATACGTTATTCTATCGATATTCTTTGTTGGGTTAGTCTAGAAATATACCATATACATTCTATAGCTAAAGGAAACCCTTAATTATATTAGTTATATTAATTAATTAATTAATTAACTTAATCAGCTAAATCAATTCTAATGAGTAAATTTCCTACTTGATCTTAATATTTTAAATGCTTATATTCTAATACCTTAATTTAATACAGTTAATATATAAAGGTAAGGATAAAGATAGTGTTATAAATAAAGTTAATAGTTAATGTTGAAGAAAGCTTCTATATATATCCACTAATCTCCATTTGTAATAAGACAGTCCATTTGGTGCTTATATTTTGGCAACTCTGTTTAAGTCTTTTACCTTCTCAAACTTCCAATAATCTTCTTTGTATTATCACTTTCTGATTCACCACCGCCTCTAATCACTCCAGTTCAGTGTTTTTTCTCCTCTCCCATTACAAAAGGGTCTTTCTGGTGTTTTCACTTTCTATCTTAGTCTCCGAGTCAAACGCTATTGCTTCTTCTTATGCTGATCTCCTCGGTCTAATTCTTTCCTTCACGATCCATTCCGAAAATCTTCTAATTATTTCCCCCCGTCCACCATTTTCCTCTAAGTTTATATTGACTTTCTTTACAGTATTTTCTCTTGCTGCAGCATGAGTTTAGCTTTCCTCTTAATCCTTTTTTATTTATCTTTGTCTTCTTTCGCCCTCGGGCTATCACTTTCACTCTCGCTTTGAGTTTTTTAGTCTTTACTTTCTCGGCAAAGTTCTTTTAAGTAATCCCGGCTCGTCTCTTTCAATCGCCGCTTACTCTCTTGCCAGAGCTTCACTACCTTTGCCCAAAATCTTTGGGATTTGCTCAATTTATTAATTCCAAATCACTGCCCATATGGAAGTCCACAGTAACGGGAATGAGCACAGTCTGTTACTCACTTTTATGCTTCCCAAAGCTGGAGTGGTTGCTGCGGCCTTGGATCCGCCATGTCAGAAGGACATGACAGATTGCATTCGTGCTGGGTTAAGGAGAGTTTCTCTCATTCCAGCGGGCAGTTGCTTCCCCTCTGTTTTGCGCAGTCTTCCAAACACAGCATGCCTGCGAAGGGTCCCCAGGCACGAAAAATCAGAGGTTAAAAGATAGAGTTCATCTTTTCCCCTCTGCAACACCTCGACATCTGAATGTCTTCTTTCTGGCCTTTTTTCAACCTGAACTTAGCTGCTGATTATGAGGATAAATATAACAAACTTTCTTAACTCTGGTTACAATATGTCTAGATTTTCTTCTGTTACTTTCCCAGCCTCCCCCCCCCAAATCTCTCATATCTCTCATCCTAGTCATTTATAAAAAGGTTGAACAGCACAGGGCTGAGAACAGAGCCTTACAGTATGTCACTCAATGCTTCTTTCCTGCTTGATGTAAAGCCATTGATGTACCCTTATTCAGAACAATTGTTCTACCAGATCTGTATCTATCTAATGGTAGCATAGACTATTCAGTAGTTTACTATCTTGCACAGTGATATCATAGGAGACTTCATTGAATGCTATACTGACCACATTTTTCTGGTCAACTAAACTGGTAACTTTATCACACACGCAAAAAGATCAGATTGGTTTGGCATGATTTATTTGTAATAAATCCACGTGAGCTCCTCCCAAGCATAAATCCAGTACAGACAAACTATACAATAATCTGTTTCAGAGTTCAATGAATGGGCATTAAATAAAACTTTTATCAAAATCATGACATGTGTTCATGACATCAAGACATCAAGCTTCATCTCTTTCTTACGTATGTGCCATGTTACAAAAGAAATACAACAGGGGCAGAATTTGTGTTATGACTTTGCATCATTCATCATTTGCTCTCATCCTCCTACAGATGCTCATGTACTGACGTCAAGCTGTATGATCTGTAGTTATTCATCATCTCTTAAAAATCATAGAAAGGGGTTCTAACATAATAACTGGAGACTGTCGGACACATGATCACTATGATTTCCAATCATTTTAAACTGGATTTGTACTAAAAGGGGTTCCTGTAAGTCCCTTGTTAATTCTGTGGAGATTATCCAAGCCTTATGGGTAAAACATAGTTGGTGAGCAACACTATTGGGCTTGAGTAAGCAATGCTGAGAGCAGAAAGGATACTGGTTATAGCTGAAAGTAGAAGAGAGGATAAAGGAAATAGAGATGCTCAAAAAGAAGGCTTGTGACAATTGGATTGTGGGCTTTCAGTAGTATTGGAAGTAGTGGAAGTGTGGGGAAGGAAAAAGGCAGAAGTGCAAAGAAGACCAAAGAAAATAGCTGTTACAAAAGAAGGGGGTGGACTTTGGAAATGAAAGGAAGGTGGGGGAAGGGGAGTTGATCAATGAAAGGAACTTGTATGGAATATAAGATAATTGGTTTATAGAACAAACTATAATGTACCAGACACTTGTGCTATGTTTTCAAAATGAAAAGACATTTTATTGACATTTTGGAGAGAGTAGCAAATAAAAACTGACCAATCTATCACTATAGAACTGTTCTGATCCACTGATTATATCTACAGTAGAGTCATCCACTACAACAAACAACACGTCTGAAAATCCAGATTGTTGGTTTCAAATATAGGCAAGGTATTGCAAGAAAGAATGTGAACTGTTCATAGTTAAAATAGTAGATAATATTTAGTGACAATGGATGTTCAAATTTTCATGGTTTGAAATGAAATAAAATTTCAAGTGAGAAATGAAGCTATTTCCATACATCTAGGTCAGATTTTTTTCCTTCAATACATTGAAAGTCTAAAGAATTTCAGCAGGCATTTTTAAGTAAAATAATTAAATCACATTCACTATTAAGCATACATTTAAAAATAATACCTAATAATAATAATAATCTAGGTATTGATCTCCCAGATCAAAAAGTAATTGCCTTTAATTGACAACATTAAAAGAAAACACATGGGTAATGTGATCCATGTTTTAATGTAGTCTGGCAAAGCAGATGGATCTATGTCTGATATTGATGCAGGCCACAAATTTCAAAGAAAAAATAGCATCAGCAGTAGCAAAAATTTACATTTTTTGGCAACTCGAATTGTTGAAATAATCATTTCACATAAGAATAAAGCAAAGATATGCGTCATCAATGATGATGGATCAGTGGATCAGCTAAGACTTTTAAAGTTTTTGTTTCACATATGAATTATATTTTGCATTTTGTAGAAATAATTGTTCTTAACTTACATAGCAACCTACATTTTGCAAGTGAGAAGCCCTTGTTAACGAATTGGTTGGAACCCCTTGCAATCTAAATTATAATTATTTCTGTTCTCTTTGTCTCCCCACTAAAAGAAAAACCATTGCCATTGGCTCTGCATCTCTCTGCATTTTACTCTGAAACAGTAATCAGTGAAATTGAGTGAAGATAGAGAAACAACTAAGCACGATATAAGCACATCTCATGTCATCTAGTTTAGATATTCCTTTGAATACAGGGCAAGTAACATGAGATTATGCTGCAGAAGACAATGCCACTTTCTTCTAAAAGTGTACATTGGATTTAGAAACAGAATCTTACTTCATAAGCATTACTGATGAAATGAAACATGTAGGCAAACTTTTTATCTATGGTAGGTTTTCTACCTCCTATAGACTGGATTTCAAAAATATGGGTGGCCTTTGTATACCCTGAAAGGAACAAGTCTAGCATTGTTCCACATACAGCTAAACCCATCATCAGAATATTGTATTTTTAAGTGTGAGTTCACAGTCAACCAAGCATGCCAAGCAATAGTTTTACTCTGTAACCGATAGCAGCATTTCCCACAAAGAACAAATTATCTCCTGGCATATAACTAAATTAATTTGTAATTCATGTCAGAAGGGGTTACACCAATATTTTAAATACTTTATCGCTGGATGTAACAAGAGATTCAATACACTTTGTCAGACTTATAGTAGATTATATGTTGGTAAGGCAGCTATATATCTTGAATTATTTCTACCCCATTTAAAAATACCTATTTTTCATTTCAAGATTTCTCCTTCCCTTAGGTATGGAATGAACTTCAAAGCAACCTAGATTTTTCACAGGACTTTTAGTAAGATCAATAATTTGCTCTTTTTTGTTTATGAAATATGCCAACATATTGGGACAGAATCATTTTTAAGAAGGAGCCAAGATCAATATATGTATGCATAGATTTATGGGTAGTTTAGTTAAAATCAAAATAAGTACTTTTGTTTAAAGACTTATAAAAGGCCAACTTGGAAGTTTATACAGCACTCTGGGGGTCTGTGTATCTCTGTGTGTTTGTACACAAACACACACACAAACACATGTTTTAAATCAAATAGGCATATATTTAATTCAGTTCACCAATGTCAATTTCCACATCAATAAAGGGGTGTGGGTGTGAAGGAACAGCTTAAATGCACCAATGACTATGCAATATTATTATGTGTGACTTGCTTATATACACTCCTGCTCAGATTGTATGTCTTGGTGAAACCCTAAGTGAATAGCATGTCATTAAACATGGCAACATTCTACAAATTTGTATTTGTATTTATATTTATATTCTCAGATTTTAAAAATGAAAACAATGAATATGGCAGCTGTAGAAGTTTGAACAACCTTCTACTTGATTTGGGGCTTTCTTTTTTAACTGTAAAATTTTCTTTACAGGGCCAAAGGTTGATTGACTCTACAATTAGTCAAGAAAAGACAATTCCACAAGTGAGCAAATACTATGAATTTTCTGGGGGGTTTTGGTTTTTGGTTTTTGGTTTCTTTATTTAGTTTGTCAATCATGTACTAAATAACAGGTATAAGTATAAACATTGACATGACAAGGAATGAGTACAAATAAATGGGGATGGTAGGACAGGGACGGTAGGCACACTGGTGCACTTATGCATGCCCCTTTTATGGACCTCTTAGGAATGGGGTGAGGTCCATGATAGACAGTTTAAGGTTGAAGCTGTGGGGATTAGGGGATGTGACAACGGAGTTGGGTAGAGCATTCCAGGCATTGACCACTCTGTTGCTAAAGTCATATTTTCTGCAATCGAGTTTGGAGCGGTTTACTTTGAGTTTGTATCTATTGTTTGCCCATGTATTGTTGAGGTTGAAGCTGAAGTAGTCATTGACAGGTAAAACCTTTTATCAGACAATTTTGTGTACTATGCTTAGGTCAGACCATAGGCGGCATAGTTCCAGGTTGTCCAAGCCCAAAAATTTGATCCTGGTGACGTAAGGGATTCCATTGTGAGCAGAGGAGTGGAGTACTCTTCTCGTGAAATACCTCTGGACCTGCTCAATTGTATTAATGTCCGATATACAGTGTGGATTCCAGGCAGATGAGCTGTATTCAAGAACTGGTCTGGCAAAGATTTTGAATGCCCTAGTTTGCAGTACAATGTTACTGGAGAAGATTAGGTTAACAACTCTTACTGCCTTTTTGGCAATGCTGTTACAGTGAGCTCTGGGGCTTAGATCATTTGAGATGAGTACTTCTAGGTCCGTGATGGTGAACCTATGGCACACGTGCCACAGGTGGCACACGGAGCCATATTTGAGTGCACGCGAGGCGTTGCCCTACTTCAGCTCCAGAGTGCACCAGCTGATTTTCAGCATTCTGAAGGGTGGGGGAGGCCGTTTTTGCCCTCCCCAGGCTTCAGGAGCCCGTGGATGGTGAAAAACAGACCCAATGGGCCTACCGGAAGTTTGGAAATGAACTTCCGGTTGGGCCGTTTTTTGCCCTCCCAATCCTCCTGAAGCCTGGGGAAGGCGAAAAACAGCCCAACAGCCCAACCGGAAGTTCATTTCCAAACTTCTGGTAGGCCCGATGGGCCGTTTTTTTGCCTTCCCTGGGGAGGGCAAAAAACGGCCCAACAGGCTACTGGAAGTCCAGAGGCTTCAGTGAGGTCTGCGTGCATGCGGGGGGGGGGGGCAGCATGGGAGGGTTGTGCGTGCATGCGTGGGGGGCAGGGCATTGCATTATGGGTGTTTAAATGTTGTACGCCGCCCTGAGTCCCCAGGGAGTAGGGCGGCATATAAGAACACTAAAATAAATAAATAGAAATAAATCAAGCAAATATCTCCAGCTTCTGTTTTACAATATCATGGTGTAAGATACAATTTTTAAAAGGGAAATAACAGACTCAAGCTTCATTTCTTTGTTAGTTGAAAAATCACTATTCTTGTTCTTAACCATGTCTATGAAAAGGAACTACAGGCATGGATCAATATTATTGCTTTTCTTTATTTGTGCCTTAGGCTTTCCTTAACAAACTATATAAAATGTGGTATTTGGGTTCACTGAGATTATAAAGAGATCTCCTCTTTTGCAATACATATGTACAAAAAACAATACCAGTGAATTACTACCCAAACTGACTCTATTTCTTCAACTACGCAAAGCTTCCCAGGCCAACATTTCTAGTCAAATGCCAAAATAAACAAAAGCAGTTCATTTCAAATGTAGACTCTGTCATACATTGTACCATGATCAGGTGGTTTAGTGTTGTAGGAATCCAGCTATTTTGGCTTTTTCAGCTATGGTTTAAAATAATGTGAGAACAAAGTAACGATGAACAGTTTAGAATGGCTTAGGGTTAACAATATCTTTTATCTATACAGAAAGAATGAGTTCCCAGTGTGGCTAAGCGATTCTGATAGGGTATTCTTGCCCCTCTTGGCAAAATATAGAATTCTTTGGAGCCGTACTATATTCACTAAGACTGAAGAGGAAGGGAGATAGGGAGGAAATTTGATAGTTCTGCTTATAGGAATATTAGGGTTCAGCAGTCTAGTTAATTTAGCACTGCTAATTCTGAGGACCAAACAAGACCCATAACTAAATACTTCTTTGCATTTATTATTATAGCATATTAGGAATAAGATAGGGGTAATTTGCACCATACTATTTACAAAATTCAATTTAATAGAATAAGAAGGGATCTTGGAGTTCTTCTATCTAGTCCAATTTGATTTCATAATTTTAGTGGTGATCTTATTTTTTATTTTTATATGGAACAGAATAACCCATCAAAGTATATATTTACAATCAGAATTGGCGCTTTAAAGTGCTTTGTGCTTCTTTGCACGAATTTGATTTGGTAGATATTTGACATAAATTTTATCCCACCACCAGGGTTTATACATTTACTTCCTTATACTTACAAAACATTTTTAGATTAGATTTGTTTTCAATCTAGATGCATTATCTTTTCAATTTAAAAAATATTAAGTTAATTAATGATAAGTTGTTTTTTAATAGTTTTTTTTCTTGCATTTTCTATATTAAACAACAAACTTTGCATTTTTAAAAAAGTCTTGGGATGTTTACTTGGCCAATATAAAAGGCTAGGTCATTGCTTATGCAGCTAAATGAAGGAAATGTAGAAATCTTTCTTGTCCAGAGATAGATTTTTTTTCTTTTTGTCTATGCAAAAGTCCTTATAGAAAAGGCTTATGCTTTTACGTTGTTGGCTAAGGTAAAGTTGCTGATTTCTATGCTGAAGAGGTTGAAAGTTCTTTGATGAGATTAAAATTAAAGCATTTGGGATGCTTGAAATAATAACAGAAGATGATCTATTCATATGGTTCTGAATCTGTTCACAAATAATTATATAAATTGGAGAATAAGGTTGATTTTCAATTTAGGTCAAATTACTATTCAACCATTAATGCAGGATAATGGTATTAAGAATGCATTTATCATTACAAGAGATGTTAGAGACTAATTAATTTATCGAAAATGGGAACACCCCAGGCCTGGATAACTTCCCACTTATATTTATATTTTGTACAAATATTTTATATGAACTCCCATATTGCTAAGAAGAATATAATGAGTCCTTTAAGTCTGGTAAATTGCTTCTGTTGTTTTATGAGCTTATAAAACGCTGATTTTTAAAAAAAACCATGTCTCTAAATTTTGTAGAAGTTATAGGTTATTTCATTAATTAATGTTATACAAAAATATTAGCTACTTTATTAACTAGGCACTTGCCAAAGGTTTTATCAGATATAATTCAACTCTCTTGATCTGGAGGGTTAAAAATAGACAATTTTGGATACTTTTTAAAAATAAATTAATTTATTAAATTAACTGATATTTGGAATATATATTAAGATAGAGTCAACTCCATTGTTCTGTTATCTTTAGATGATGAAAAAGCTTTTGATATGGCACACGTATGTTTGTTTAACAAGTGATGAGTAGATATGTGAAATATGAACTCAAGAATGAAAGAAATGCAAGCTTCTTATTTTTCTAAATGGGTACCACATTTTATATCATTTACTCTAAAACAGTGGTTCCCAACCTGGGGGTCGGGACCCCTTTGGGGGTCGAATGACCATTTCCCAGGGGTCGCCCCGGCATCCTCAGCTCCCCTCCCCCATTGCCACAAGCCTGGCCATATCGGCTCAACTCGCCTGAGCCCTCCGATTGGTCAGGAGAGGTGCCATTCGGTGAGAGGCATTTGTGACGCCTGGCGGCCGAGCTTTGATGGCATCAGCTAAGGGGCGGGGCATCGCAAGATTGCGCGCTGGAGAGTACAAGGCGGTGCTTAAGACATCTGTGCCACCCCTGTCTCCTGCTCGCAGCGGCAATTTCTTCCCTGGTGTCGAAGGGAAAGGGAGTCACGGGAGGGAACGGCCAGCCAACAACCACTTAAGTTTCACAGCGCATGACGGTGGGAAGGAGGACAGCTGGGTCGGAATCGTCTGTCTGCCCTCTCACCCTCGGCTGGCGCAGAGACCCAGCGAACAAAGAGGCAAACAGGGAGGGAGGGAAGAGAGAGACTGAGAGATATTAGCGCAGGGCTAGGCTGATCATACAGCCTTGGTGCTGAGGGCGCCACCGCCGGGGGCAGGAGGAGCTAATCCGGAGGGAACTGGAGAAGGAGGTGGTGCCGGAGCATGGTCCATCGCCGCCGCCCTGCTCCATATGATCAGGCTAGCCCTGTGCTAATATCTCTCAGTCTCTCTCTATCCCCCCCCTCCCTGTTTGCCTCTTTGTTCGCTGGGTCTCCAAAATAATTTTATGGTTGGGGGTCACCACAACATGAGGAACTATATTAAGGGGTCGAGGCATTAGAAAGGTTGGGAACCACTGCTCTAAAAAGAAGAGGAGAGGAGAGGAGAGGAGAGGAGAGGAGAGGAGAGGAGAGGAGAGGAGAGGAGAGGAGAAGAGAAGAGAAGAGAAGAGAAGAGAAGAGAAGAGAAGAGAAGAGAAGAGAAGAGAAGAGAAGAGAAGAGAAGAGAAGAGAAGAGAAGAGAAGAGAAGAGAAGATACTCCATATTGCATTTGACATTCAGGAGCAAAAATAAAATAATTGCTGGCACTAGTCATTTAGCAAAAAATACTCTTTCCAAATGATGTACCATGGTAAACAGAATACAAAATGGTTAAACCCAATTTTGTCACAATAATTAAAATTTTAAATTAAAGCCAAAATTATGCTTGTTGAATTTAGTGAGATAAGTTTTTAAATCCCAAGAAATATATTTAAGAAGAGTCTTAAGAATTGCAAATTAGGTTAAATTAATGTATGCATGTATGTATGTAAAAATCTAGAAAACAAGGACAAAATGCCAAATCCTTAACAATGCCAATTGTTTTTTCTTTTGTTCAGCATTAGAGTTCTGGTTTAGCTTCAGAGAAAACAAATGAATATTATTAACTGTACATTTTAACCTTCATTCTTGTAAATTATTTTAATGTTGACAATATTTGTATCATATTTTGAATTGTGTATGTGTCTGCATGCATCCATTTGTGCTGTGTTTCTGTGTGGTGGCAGTTTGTATGGCTACCTAAGAAAGAAAGAGAGCGAGAGAGAGAGAGAGGGAGGGAGGGAGGGAGGGAGGGAAAGAGAGAGAGAGAGAGAGAGAGAGAGAGAGAGAGAGAGAGAGAGAGAGAGAGAGAGAGAAGGGATGGAAGGAGGGTGGTGCAATTAAGCTATTAAAGTATTGTTGTACTCCTATTAGTACATCTCATGCTTGAGAGATTGTGCACAAGGATCAGCATTATAAATTTATATATGAATAAAATGAAAGGTGGGAATGGGAATAACATGGAAGGGATATTAATTAAATTAGGTCAATATTAATTGACCTAAACTCAATACATTGATATAATGTATTTTCTAATTTCAAATTCATGTTCATAAAATGTTTGGTTTACTTTCATTTTTCATTTTTTTAATTTAGCAAATAAGACTTTCTAATAATATAATCCTAGGAGTCCTTATTAGAGGATGTGCTCCTGAACACATGCAGAGCATTAAAAGTAGTTATGTAATTAAGAAGCAGCAGGTACCATTTACAAATAAAATTCTCATAATCTTTGTTGTCTTAGATACAAAATATGGAGTTGTCCCTACTTTTTTATTTTCCCCTTGATAGCCAATATTTTTGTACTTTAAGTTTTCTCAATTGTCAATTGGATATATGAAATGACACCTCTCTCTACTGTACTTTTCAGCATTTTTTCAAAAAAAAAAAATTTAAACGTAGGACATAGAAATAGCCTTTTGATTATGTGAGTAATGGCACATGAAGAATGAATATGATATTAATGTCAGATTATTAATAAAGATATACATTAATTTACCATTTCTATAGAATAAAATATACCACAGCTTAAAAGTCCAAAGTAACAATATTTTTTATCATTTTTGTACATGTTGACAATAGCTTATGAAAAAACTACCCCAGATGATTGAAATGACTGCACAAAACAATTCCAAAATGCTTTAGGCATACTCTGTGTGAGTGACAACTACAAATTTAAGTGCTGTAATTCTTTGATTAATATAAAGCAAGTGATTTAGATTATTTTGATAACAGCCTTAAGGAAGGAAATGACATTTAAAAGAATATAAAGACTTGAAGTTTGAATTACTCACCTCCCAATGCGTTTTTATAAATAATCTGTCATTGTCACCTGCACTTTGGAGAGGGGAATAAAATATTGTTGTTCTGCAGTTTACAAAATAAACTATATATTGTGCACCACAAAGTGATGTTCCACAGTTCAGCTCAGCATTCCTGCTTCTGAGTGGAAGGACAGAGTGAGGAATATAGAACTGTGGAGTGTTTTCAAAAGTGTTAGAAAGCAAAATGAATGAATTTAAAATTCAAATTTTTATTTGAATTTTAAAAGAGAATAAAAGTTAACATAATTAGTGCTTTATTATGCAGATAGTAAGTAGACAATTTGGAGTTCATGAAGGGGAAAAAATGAGAAAATATGAGCTGTGTTTAACAATTTTCAGGGACTGATTTTGCTCAGAACTAGAAGTAGGACTAGAAAACCAAGTTATTAGTGTTCACTCCTTGTCAGTGCCAATATACTGGCCAACATCGCCCACTCCCTTTCCAGACCCAGCAGCTTGGTTTACACATCACCCTCAACCATGTTTTCCTTTAGCAATACATTGTTTAATTTGGTCTTGATGAGTTATTCTGACTTTATGAAGCTATAGTTCATTGATTAAACTCTGGCTCATCTATCATTTAACGAGGAAAACAATAATGGAATATTTTCTCTCATGGACTAATGTGGCTAACCTTGTTTTTATCTATACATAATTAGTTTTATAGCATCTTGCAAACAGAGACCTTGTGACAAGCTATCATAGGCAGAGGTCACCTCATCAAATGGATGTTGCACATTAGTGCAGGAAAAAGAGATAAGCCCATACAATGCTGAGCCTAGCATGCCATGGGAACAGAAGATTGCACAAAAAAGCAAACACTTTGGAGTTATTTAAACAAATGACACAAACCACTAATAAGAGAAATTAAAGCAAACAAGACTCTTAATGGGTCTCTCCAGTCCTAGCCCAATACCTTACCACTTACTTTCACATTCACTGCAGTTTATTTAGAATTTGTCATCAGGAATGCCCTTGGGGTTCACATTTTCCCAGATATGTCTTTTAGCTTTTTAAATAAACCCTAAGACTCAACTCAGCACATTAATATAAAAGAGAGGCAAACATAATTTGCATAATTTGCATTTTTTAAATCATTAGTGTTTTCAGCCTGAAGAAAAGTTATCATTTCTTGGATTTTGGCTCCCTCGTCATCAAAGGAGCTCATTCAAAATGAGGGCATACATGAATACATTGTTAAAATTAATAAACTGCTGTTATCCAGATTCCTTTTATTAAGATTAATAATTATTAATCTTATTTGTATTAATTACTAAGATATACAAAGCAAAATTATTCCTATGCTCTTATATGCAGCTGATATTTGGGCTTAAAACGGGTACCCTAGAGAAAACACAATTACAGCATCTAACAAGTACCATATTTTTCGGAGTATAAGACGCACCAGAATTAGTTTTGGGGGAGGAAAACAAGGGAAAAAGGCCTCTGCCTCCAAGCAATTTGCCAAACAGCAAACAGCAAACAGCAAATAGCACAGATGATATACACTGTTTGCTGTGTGTTTCTGTGCATGTGTACCTGACCCATAGAAATAGCAAAGAATTGGAGAAATGTACATTATGCCAGAAAGTTTTCTTAAATGTAGTCACACTAACTCCTTCCAATTATTTAAATAGATCTATTCCAAGGTAAGTCAGGATTTAACTCTAATACTAAACAGGACACTGTTACATTTCAGATTATACTTGTACAGAGCTGTTAAAATTAATTAAAATTTCTGGAAGTATACATTATTCTCTATTATTTAAAAGAAGATACAATAGCACTGGGCCTCTTCAAAGCAAGCATTTATTTTAAAAAGCTTCTTTATTTTGTTAAGTTGTCTAGATTTACAGGGGTCTCCAACCTTGGCAACTTTAAGACTTGTGGACTTCAACTCCCAGAATTCCACAGCTAGCAAAGCTACCAAAGCTGGCTGTGGAATTCTGGGAGTTGAAGTCCACAAGTCTTAAAATTGCCAAGGTTGGAGACCTCTGGCTCTAGAATAATAATAAAGCAGTCTTTTAAAAATAAGTCTAATAATTTGAACATTCTACAGACATTTATAGTTATTCACTTACCCCCTTGCATGCAGTTCAGCAGAAAATAAAAATCTGTGTGTCTCTCCCAGCTATTTGCCTCTTTGCAAGCTAGTTTCACTTTCATTTTAACACGTGGCAAATCAGCTGTAGGTCGGGAAGCTGCTACAGACTTGCTTGGCTTTACAGGCTCTTCCCTCTTTGCTGCAAGCAGGTAAATTGCTGGAAGACAGAGGCCAAAGGGTGGGGTAGGTGGGGGGGGCTGCATTCGGTGTATAAGATGCACCCAAGTTTTCACCCTCTTTTGGGGGGTAAAAAGATGCGTCTTATACTCCGAAAAATACAGTATTTTGGATTTAGATAAAATGACCTCAACTGCATTTACTTTGTTCTTTGTCTACAATCAGGACATATAGTCATTGGTGAAAAATCAATACTGTGGAAATTGATAGAGTCCAAAAATTGTGTCTGACTAGAACAGACAAAATCTCAGTTAGAGACTTCTTAGATTGCACAGTTCACAAACTATATCAGAAATTGTGGTCTCCCTGATCCTTCTCCAACTGTCTCTGGAAAACAAGTTTAAAGATTGCTGCACAAAGAATTTTGCATGTAGAAGTTCAAAGAGATAAGTAAGGCTAGTACCAGGGGTGGGTTCCACTTACCTTCGCCACTGGTTCGCATCACGAATTTAGCTTCCACACATGCTCAGAAGCAGGAATTAGCCTGAAGCACAGCTGAGGAACTCATCAGCTGTGCTTCAGGTGAAGAAATAAAGGTCAGAATTCACCTGCAGGCGGGCGGGAGAGCCTTTTTTCAAGCCGCGGAAGGGGAAAAATGTGCACAAAATCCCCCCAAAAAAGATGGCGGCACGCACGGAACGGCACTGACAGTGATGTCACCAGTGGGTCGCTACCGGTTTGAGTGATCCAGTCTGAACTGGGAGGAACCCATCCCCGGCTAATACACCGAAACACTATAAATGCACCTTCCAAACTGCAAAATATTTAAATACAGAAATTCCCAAGTATCTTATGGAGTTATTTGAGCAACTGGAGAGAATGATTAAATATGAAGAATATAACCAAATTCAGTGGTGGGTTGCTACCGGCTTTACCACCGGTTCACTGAGTGCGCGCTTCGCTGCTCACGCGTGCACAGTTGAGAGGAAATAGAACTTCCACATTGCAAACTAGGTAAGGAGCAAGGAAAACAGCTGCGGAGCGGCAATTCAACCTGCAGCCCCTGATCAGCTGGGCTTCGGAAGCAGAGATAAAGGTCAGTATAACCTAGGGGTGGGCAGGCAGGCCCACTTTCACAGATACAAAGAACCGGTTCGCTCTGGGCTTGGAGTCAGAGCTAACGGTTCGGGTGAATCGGTCTGAACCGGTAGCAACCCACCACTGACCAAATTCCTTATGACAAATGTATCTGTGGAGCTATAGCGATAGAGGACATGCCTCATATATTATTGAAATGCAACTGTACAATAAAGAGAGATAAATACCAGGAATTACATGTTAGATGAAAGTTGTTGGGATACATACACTAAAATAACATGTGCAGTCAGAACCCATATAAAGCCCTTTAACATGGTTAACATGGCCCTTTATCTGTACAATTTTCATTGTACTGTACAGTGTAATTGAAAGCCACATATATGGGATGAAATGATTGAGGTCGCAAAGAAATATGAACTGTATTTTCTTTTAATTGTTCCTTTTATTTCACTTTGTAACATATGTTGTTATTATCATTCTGTATTTTGTACTCTAATGTGCTCTATTGACTAATGAATAAAGTATTATTGTTTCCTTTTTATGTAATAATTTTATTAATATTGAAAAATACAAAGATAAAAGGGTAATATAAACTAAGAAAATATAAAAAAGGAAAAAGAAAACGTACAAACAATCTTAAATTATAGCAAAAATTATAGCACAATAAAGAAAAAAGAAAAGTCATGTAAATTACTCCTGCCTTCATCACAAGAACAATTTTAGTAGCTTATCTCTTTCTCTGATGCTATAAGAAAACATCTTCTCATATATGATCTCTTAACCATAAACAAATTCTTAGTGCCTCATCATTCAACTCTAATCTGCAAAAGTCCATTAAGTTACCAAAAACAACAGCAACATACACACACATAGTGTGTATACATATACATACACACGTACAATGACACATATACATACACATGTATACATACACACACATATATATATATATATATACACACACACTCTCACACTTACTCACACACACTCACACACACACACACACACACACACACGTATATGTATATGTACCCTGTTTCCCCAAAAATAAGACATCCCCTGATAATAAGCCCAATCGGCTTTTGAGTGCATGGCAATAAGGCCAAGCGCTTATTTCAGGGTTCAAAAAAATATAAGACAGGGTCTTATTTTCAGGGAAACACGGTATTCATCTGTATAAAGTTGGTTTAAAACTAAAAATATATCTACAAAGCCTTAATATAGAACTAGCTGAATCTTTTAACATATTACAGGAACTCCTCAGTCAATAACAGTAATTGGGAATGGGAACTCCATCACTAAGAAATAATTATAAAGTATTATAAATTATAAAGTACAATGACACATGATCATGTCTACTTACAACATTAGTTCTGGCAGTTCCAGTTGTGGTCATTAGGTGAATCCCACATGCTAGTTATGTTCAATGTCACATGATTGCCATTTGCAACCTCCTGCCAACTTCTCCATTGACCTTGCCCCTTCGGAAGCCAACTATGAAGTCACAAATGGTGATCAATTACTGAGGGACACTGTGACTGTTATAATTTGTAATCTGGTTGCCAAGTGCCCAAATCATGATCACATGACAACGGGGATGCTGCAATGGCTACAACTTTGAAAACTGTCCATAAGTTCCTCTTTTACTACCAATGTAACTTGATACAGTCAATGGACAAATGTTTGTTAACCAAGGACTACTTGTAGTAAATCTAGCCATATAGACCATCTATTGCTTTATCTTCTGTTTTAATACAATATGTTATTTTGGCCACACCCATTTCCACCATCAGCTACACCCATATCTACCAGGTAGCTCAATGCCATATAAAGAATGAACTGGCTGCTGATTCCCTGTATCTCCACAGACAGTCATAAAAGCAGATGATGGAGAAGAGTGATTGTTACCAGACAGGCAGTATTATTAGTTTATGTAAAGGAATGTTTATTTCCAACAGATTTAGGTCTAGTTTGAGTCATACAAAAAAAAAACCATAAAGTATAAAACAATGGCCTGAATGTGCACTTAAATTAGGACACATACTATGACACGTTGTAAGTTTAGTTCATATATTCAGTTGCTAGTCACCAAATAAACAATAATCCAGGATAGAGAAAACAAGTGGAAGGCATACACAAGTAAAACAACATTTGGCAAGAAACGTGAAGTTGGCATGCAAAAGGATAACAAGCCCACATGGTAAGTATATGATAGCTTTTCATCAGAGTAAAAACTGGCAGTCGTCCAAATAATCCAATTTATATCACACACAGTGCCAAGTTCTACTGGTATGAGCCATAGAACACTTTGCCAAGCATCCTGTTGTGAGCAGATCTAAATACATGAGATCTTCATTACCTTATGGCAACCAATCAAGCAAATTGGCACAAGGTCTTGGTCATCTGTTCTGCATATGGTTTGAATCCAGATTTACAAAAGGAGGAGTATTGCTTCACACACTTTATAATATGATAGCCTTTCCAACCAAATCACTCCCCAAAGTATAGCTGTAACATAATCCTGAGTATATTGTATTGTTAACAAGAAAATAAATTACACAGTTGTAATGAGGTGCTTTTCTATGGTGTCAAATCCATCTGATTTATCAACAGTCAAAAACCCTGCACTGAATAGCATATACAATTTGAAAAATGAAAATGAAAAATAAAACCTGGAAATTTATATCGCAGACATGAAACTCAAGGATATTTGACTAGATTGCTTGAATGCCAAACTTCTTGTCCATTTGTCAATATAAGTTTAATTCAAACGCTGACAAATAAAATCCAGTGCTATAAATCAAATATACATTTAATTTTTTGAGTTGAATAAAATAAAAATAAAACTTACTAAATAAAATCTACTAGAGAGGAGCTACAAAATAGATCATACAAAATAAAGTAAAACATACAAGATAAAAGATATACAATCATACTTGTCCTATTTTGCTATCAGCAATATTTGAGTTTTATAAGTTGTAAAATAATAATAATAATAATAATAATAATAATAATAATAATAATAATAATAATAATAATAATAATAATAATAATAATAATAATAATAATAATAATAATAATAATGCCTTTTGCAACTGCAAAAGTTACCTTGGGGTTCTTATCCGCTAGTAAAAATTTCACATAAAATTCTTTAGTTCCATCCCAAAAATGGAGTTAGCAGAAGCATTAAGAGCTCTTTGTATATGTCTCAATAAAAATTACAATAAAACAGAATGAGTTTGTATTTTAATATTACCAACTTTAAAAGGTAGTGCTTTTCTACATGTATAAAATTTTATTAAATTTTCCCTCCTATTGATATTATAATACTAGACAACCTGTGCCCAGTTGGGTCACCATTTCAGAGATATTTCCTAAACAGAGAAATGGAATGAATACGAGTGGGCAAAATGCAATGGGCGTGGGAGCGACTTCCAATTTCCTGCCAGCTTCCCCATTGAGTTTCCTTGTGAGAAGCTGGCAGGGAGCATGAGAAATCTTCCTTCCTTCCTTCCTTCCTTCCTTCCTTCCTTCCTTCCTTCCTTCCTTCCTTCCTTCCTTCCTTCCTTCCTTCCTTCTTTCCTTCCTTCCTTCCTTCCTTCCTTCCTTCCTTCCTTCCTTCCTTCCTTCCCTCCCTCCCTCCCTCCCTTCTTCCTTCTCTTCCTTACTAATTGTTCCTCCCTCTTCCTTCCTTCCTTTCTCCCTCCCTTCCACCATTTCTTCCTTCCTTTCTTCCCTCCCTCCTCCCTTCCTTCCTGCCTCCTTCCTCCCTCCCTTCCTCCCTTCTTCCTTTTCTTCCTTACTAATTGTTCCTCCCTCTTCCTTTCTTCCTTCCTCCCTCCATTCCACCATTTCTTCCTTCCTTTCTTCCCTCCCTCCTCCCTTCCTTCCTGCCTCCTTCCTTCCTCCCTCCCTCCCTCCTTCCTTCTCTTCCTTACTAATCGTTCCTCCCTCTTTCTTCTTTCCTCCCTCCCTTCTACCATTTCTTCCTTCCTTTCTTCCCTCCCTCCTCCCTTCCTTCCCTGCCTCCTTCTTTCCTTCCTTCCTTCCTTCCTCCCTTCTTCCTTCTCTTCCTTACTAATTGTTCCTCCCTCTCCCTCCCTTTCACCATTTCTTCCTTTCTTTCTTCTCTCCCTCCCTCCTCTCTCCCTTCCTTCCCTGCCTCCTTCTTTCCTTCCTTCCTTCCTTCGTTCCCTCCCTCCCTCCCTTGAATTCCCGCTTCTCCATTTGTTCATAGGAAGCTTGCCGAGAGAATGTCAGTGAGGAAACCAGAAGGAAGTTGTAAGTCCAAGGCCAACAGTCAGGTAAGTGGGCATGGCAAGTGGGGAAGAGAGCAATGGGGTTTATGGGGTTTGTGTCAGGAATGGTAGGTGGGGGTACATGAGAAGTGGTTGAAAAGGCTGTGTGGGTGTATACCAGAGATGCCATGTATGTCAAAGATAGTGTATTCAGGGGGGTATCAGGCAGGACTTGAAAGGTGTGGGGGGGTGCCCAAAAGGATTGGGGAAGTCATGCAGGAGGGGCACAGGTTGGGGAGAGTTCATGGTGGCATGGAAGGTGCATTGGGGCATCGTGAGTTCGGTAGGGTGCATCACCCCCTTGAATGCTATTGAACTTTATCTAGTTTCACCCAGGTGCAAATACCATTGGTCTGAGAAGATTTCTGTATAGGCTTGAGCAATAAATTGGCTAGTTAAATTTTTCACGTGTGGACCTAGTTCACATCTGATACTCCTCCCTTTCCCTTCCTTCCCCTTCCCTTTCCAGTAAGCAAGTAAGTGGTTACTTGCTGGATGGGAAGACAGAGTGGGAGGGAGGGCTTCTGAGAGGTCTGGGGACAGAATCTTGAAAAGGAAGGTCACATGATCGCAGCAGCAACCTAGCAGCACAGCAGCAGTAGCACTGAATAGCTACAATTTCCCCAAATTTCATCCCTTCAGGAGCCATAGATCCTGAATTTTTGACCGTTCTGAAAGTTAGCCATTTAAGGTACCTTGGTTCAAAAATTGTTGCCTTGTGAATTTTTTCCCCGTTAAAGGTCATGGCACCAAGATTTTTAGCAGTAGTTCAATGGATTGAACTACAGTACTATAGTAATGTAAGCGCTCACTGGAATTTATGTCTGTAAATTGGTCTGGGTACAGTGCTGCTTTGAACTGTATCCTAGGTAAGACTTTACTATACTCTCTCTGTAATTCCCTATCAAGGATTCTTTGCTTAAGCATCAGCATTGCCTGATCTTGCCCCATGGTATCTCCCCTGAAAAGCTCATTTTAGATATACTTTTTTTCTCTATTTGAAGTTTCCAGGAAGAATCATATTTATTGATTAATGTCAGCTGCGTCAAACCTTGAGATTAGAAATAAACCTTAAGGGAATATTTCAACACTTGTAACAATGCTTGTATTTCAATTTCAGTAAGTCCAGCTTCCCATGCAGGGCAGCATAAGGCACACATTTTGTTACTCGGAACAGCTTCATAGGAATTTTGACTGCACACTTTCCAAGTTCTGGGAATTATATGAGTTGCGTATATGAGATGAGCGGTCCGTAAATGTAGTAAACACACAAAATGGGCTTTGATTCAACCCAAGCAAGACTGAGTGGCTCTTGGTATTTGGCTCCTCCAGCAACAAGATCTTCCATCTTTGGTCTTGGATGGAGTGGCACTGTCCCCAGGCAGACCCAGAGAGCAATCTAGGGGTCCTCCTGGACTCATGATTCTTGCTAGAAAAGCAGCTGGCAGCCATGGTTAGGATGAATTTTGCACACCTTCGGGTTGTGTGTCAGTAATGCCTATTCCTGGATCAGGAAGCTCTGCTCACAGTCACTAATGTCCTTATTACCAGTCATTTAAATGACTGCAACACATGGGGCTGCCCTTAAAAAGCATTTGGAAACTTCAACTGAGGTTAAATGCAATTGTGAGGGTAATAAATGCTGTTGGATATTTGTCACATGTAACACCACTACGACGTCAGCTTTCTGGATGCAATTCAATGTGCTGGTTGTCACCTTTAAAGCCCTTCATAGCTTGGGACTGGGTTAGCTAAGGGACTATTTTCGCCCAGTGGTTTCTTCCCATCTAATTTGATGTGGCAGGTTGAGTATGCTATGAGTCCCCTCAGCCAATGAATATCAGCAGGCGGGCAGTAGGAAGCATGCCTTCTCTGCCACTGCACCTGCTTTCTGGAACATTCTCCCCTCAAAGTTGAGGATGATCCAAACTCTGTTGGCTTTTCATAAAGCCTTAAAGATCTGGCTTTCTGTTCGGTGCCTGGAGTCCCATGGGTGTGAAGGGCCCTATTTCATGGCTATATTGATATCTATGATCATTTTTTCCTCAGTTGCCATACATATTTAATTTGTATTATACTGTAATTGTTTTAATTGTTTTAAGATTATTCACTGCCCAGAGTCACTTGCTTGAGATGGGTGATCATGGAAATTGAAAAATAAATAGTTGCATACATATACCTATCTATATTGCTTGCAATACTGAGTGGAACAATATAAACCAATATACTAATTAATAAGGTCATGCCATAAAATTCAATCTGAGCCTTAGAGGAGCCAAATTCACTTTTTTTTCCAAGCATGGGAAAAAAAATATTTTACTGTAATTCTGGAACTTTCCAGCATGAATTTCTTTTTTTAAAAAAAATATTTTATTTCTTTATAACAACTAAAGAACAGAGTAAATAGGTACATAAGAAATGTGAAAAAGTCATAGTGGTTAAAGAATAAAATATCAATAAATAAAGAAGGGATTTGGCAAGTATCATAAAATTCATACATCATTAATTATTTAAATGTAGAGAACTAAATTCACTTTATTATCTTGAGAAATATCTAAAATTCTCTATAAAACTTAATATCATCCCTATTTGTCATTCTATCAAAAATAAGAGGAGGTGAATTCTCAAACTCATCATTCTACCTTACAATTAAAGCTATTGGTAAATTTTAAAGTATTTAAAATTTGAGACGACTCTATATCTGATGTCTCCCCCATGTATGTATGATGTTTATATGTTTTTAAACTGTTTTAAATTGCTTTTTTAACGATTTGTTTGGAGTTTTATAAAATTTTGTACACCGCCCTGAGTCCCGAGGGAGTAGGGCGACATAGAAAAGCTACCAAATAAATAAATAAATAAATAAAATAAAAAGCCCATATTTCCCAATAAACAAATTATACAGGAAGTCCTTGACTTACAACAGTTTGTTAGTGACTGTCGAAGTTACAATGGCACCCAAAAAATGACTTATGACCATTTTTCACACTTACGACTATTGCAGCACCCCCATGGTCATGGGGTCAAAGCTCATGGTCAAAGATGCTAGGCAACTGACTCATGACAGTTTTAGTGTCCCAGGGTCATGTGATCGGGGTTTTTTTAACCTTCTGACAAGCAAAGTCAATGGGGAAGCCAGATTCACTTAACAACCATGTTACTAACTTAACAACTGCAATAATTCACTTAACAAATGTGGCAAGAAAGGTTGTAAAAGGGGATAAAATTCATTTAACAATGTCTCACTTAGCAACATAAATGTTGAGTTCAACTATGGTCATAAGTCGAGAACGATCTGTACCGGTCTTTGACCAAAATAAAATCTGAATGGAATGGAATAAACAAATTGTAATTCTGCACTGAAAATTTTGTAGGTTAACTCCATTCACGAAAATTGGTTAATAGCTTAGTCACTATTATCCTTCCTTAGATGCTGAAAAGAATTCTAGACCTCCATGTAGTTCATGTTTCATTTGTGCCAAAGCAGAAAATAAATTGGAATCCATCGTTTTCTAGAAGAAAATAAAAATCAGGATACCATCTGAAAACTTAACTATATAAAAATTATTAGACACCCTAAGGTATCAGATCTGATTAATTATTCCCTCTCTTTGGAATTATCAAACAGATACCAAAATCTCATATTAAATAATTTTCTGGCAAGATGGGAAAAATGGAGTAAGGTGATTAATTTGCTTTGGAACTGGCTGTAAAGAAGGATCTTAAAAGGGTTCAGAAGGATGAGCTTCAGGATGTTCAAAGAAATGTTTTGAGAACTGTGAGAAAACAGTTTGAAAATTAGCACTATCCTTTTACCTGAACATTTAAAATCAACTATGACATGCAGTATATGTATAAAGCTATCCCAGTGAATTCAAGGAGGGTGGTAGATTAAGCAATATTGGTTTTGGCTCCCATGAAATCTTCACTGGCTATTGTAGTTCTGCTGTAAATAAAATCTTCCTATATCAAAAGAATCCTAGTATATTGAGCCTCCATATATTGCTCTGTTCTGATTTAGAGTCCGTAGAGTGATGTCAAGTATTGAGTAGTTTTATATGACCTTATCCTATGAGAAGCAAAGGGGTCTGTCTGTCTGTCTGTCTGTCTGTCTGTCTCTCTCTCTCTCTCTCTCTCTCTCTGTCTCTGTCTCTGTCTCTGTCTCTCTCTCTCTCTCTCTCTCTCTCTCTCCTCATCTGTTGCTGGGTTGCAAGTCTTGGATTATACCATGTTTCCCCGAAAATAAGACCTATCCAAAAAAAGCCTTAGCTTGATTTTTACACGTGCGTCCAATATAAACCCTACCCCCAAAATAAGCCCTAGTTATGACCCTGCCCACTCCATTGCACCTGGTTGCACGGGGTGGGAAGAGGTGCACGGGTAAAAATCAAGCTAGGATGGGGAGGGGGTGTAGATCTGCTTACCTTCAGACAGTTACAGCCAGGCCTCGCACACCCCGACACTGCCTCGCCTTGCCAATCCACTTCTTCTGCAGCCGTTTGCTGCCCCTTACACGCATCACCCCCAGCCTCTGCAGCCGATAAAAGAGCTCCAGATTGTAGGTAGTAGATAGATTTTCAACCTAAACCTGTGACACAGGTCCTTATTTAGAAGACCTGAGAGAGAATTGCATATGCAGATGCTATGATCTCTGCACCTCCAAAGCTCACCATAGTTTTCGCTGTGACACTCAATGAAAGCAAAAGTGGGTCTCTGGAAAAGCAGGACAGAATTAGTATTGAAGTTTTTGTATTCTGGGTGTATCATCGGGGATGGGTTCTAACTTACCTCGCTGCTGGTTCGCTTCCTCATGCGCCACTTGGGGGGCACACATTGCACGCCATGTGGGTGCGCACACTTTGGGCACGTGCATGTGCGTGCACATGCACAGTGCTAAAAACAACTTCTGCACGTGCACAGAAGTGAAAAACAAGATGGCAGTGCCTACTGTGCCGCCGGGAGAACCGGTTCGGGGTCGTGTCCAGCTGGCCATCGCTGCCGGTTTGGCAAGCGGGGGAAAATTCCCGCTACCAGTTCTATAGAAGCTCTTTCTTGATAATGCTGGGAATGCCAGAAGAAAGAAGAAGAAGAAGACAACCAGCAGCAAGGGGGAATGAACTCAATTACAAAAGCAGTGGGTTCACAACTGGAAAACCCTGGCCAGGTTGGGGACAGATCATCAAAGAGAAGGTCTCTATGCATGATTGCTAAGTAGCAATACCGATCGCATGGCTTATAATTAATCAGTTTTGTAAAATAGCTATGGAAAAGGGGGATTACAGATTGCTTATGTGTTTTGTACTCTCATTTCCATTGGAGATCCAAGATGGCACTGCCAAAGGCTGCCTCGGTGAAATGCTCTCTAATGGTTTCTCACAAGATTTCAGAGGATAATTACTCGTAGAACTGCAGAAAAAACAGTTGCTACCTACCTGCCTTCCATTGAGGACCTGTATACTGCACGAGTCAAAACGAGGGCTGTGAAAATATTTACAGACCCCTCACATCCTGGACATAAACTGCTTCAACTCCTACCCTCAAAACGACGCTATAGAGCACTGCACACCAGAACAACTTTTTCCCGAATGCCATCACTCTGCTAAACAAATAATTCCCTCTACACTGTCAAACTATTTATTAAGTTTGCACTACTATTAATCTTCTCATCATTCCCATCACCAATCTCATCCCACTAATGACTGTATGACTGTAACTTTGTTGCTTGTATCCTTACGATTTATATTGACTGGTTCCTAATATGATTTGATTGCTTATTTGTACCCGGACTATCATTAAGTGTTGTACCTTATGATTCTTGATGAACGTATCTTTTCTTTTATGTACACTGAGAACATATGCACCAAGACAAATTCCTTGTGTGTCCAATCACATTTGGCCAATAAAATTCTATTCTATTCTATTTAGGTAAATAGGGTCCCTAAATATTTAGTAAGTAAAATACTTTTTTAAAAATGGAGAAGAAAACCCACAAACCCATTAAGACAAGACAGCCTTAGTAGTTTGACCCCCCCCCCCCAAAAAACCTGGAAGGGCTTTGCGGCATGTGGAGGTGCCTGCTAAGCACTTTTTTAAAAGCCATCACATCTTTCTCCAGCTATTTTTGATTGAAAAACAGATGTTTCATGCATGCTTGTCTGCATTTCAAAGTACTTCTTTTGAAAGCTTTATACCATCCTAGCAGTGAGCATGATTAAAGGTGTTTTGTTTTCAAAAAAGCAACAATTTTGCAGTATTGTGTTGCCAATCCCACTATATTTCCATATGTTCTCTTCTTGCAGATCTTAATAGGAATCCTTTTTGTATTTTGGGCAATGCCCATTATGAATACAAGCCTCAATACATCAATTTTTGTCTTGGTGGGAAGAAACAAATGACCAACTTATTTGCAGTTGTTATACAGTAGCTTAATTAATCCACGTCTTATTTAATGCTCTTCCTTTGTTCGGTAGTCCATAACTTGGCAAGGAAGTCGATGAGCTCTGATGGGTACTTATTATGCAAATGATGCTTCACTATGCATGCGTGTTTTACCACTACCCCCTTCTGCCCAGCCACATTTATCTGCTTCATACACCTGCTGCCTACAAAAGACTGTGTTTATTCTAATGGCATGAGCCTGCCATCAGCTGAAGCAATTCCCTTCTTCCATTCCTATCTAATATAATTTGCATGCTTGGCTTCCATTGGTTAGGACTCAGACCAAACCTGGAGATTTTTTTTTAAAGGAAAACAATGATAATTCCTTTCACTTCTCAATGCGCTTCTCAATGCACAGACACTATCTAGTGCTTTTCCTTTCACATGCCAAGGATCCTTAGGCATCCCTTCTGATGAAGGCTTAACCAATTCTCATTCATTCAAGTGAATGTTTCTGAAATAATCGCACATTGTTTCCCCCATTTATCTTGGCCTCTGTATCCCTTGCGTCTTCACTGAGTTTGTAATCCCATTAGAATAGGGGCTTGTCAAACCAGTTCTTTGTCAAGCATCATGTACATAGATGGTGCTTCCTTGCTATAGCAAGGAAAGTCCCAAAGGTGCTTTTTCAAGAGGCAACTAGACTTTCTGGTCTTTACGGTCTGGAAATTACTGTCTTTACCCTGGGGAAGCCACCCCATGCAGATATGGATTTCCCAAAATCCACAAGGAGGGAACTCCACTGAGACCAATTGTCAGCAGCACCAACTCTGTCACCTATGACATTGCAAAACATCTAACCACCTTATTAGCTCCCCTAGTGGGCAACACCACCCATCGCATCAACAATTCACAGGACTTCGCCAGCACACCAGAAAGTCCAGTTGCCTCTTGAAAAAGCACCTTTGGGACAACCATGACCTGGATGACTGAGAATCTCCATAGACATTCTGCAAGGAAAGGATGTCACTCATTCATTGAGTTGATATGCCAGAGTCTCTATCATATTCTGTCAAGTAGAACCACTCTGGAAATGTAAAGTTTTGCTCCAGCTGGAACTTGAGATACCAGGACTGTTGTGCAAAACTAGAATCCTCTGGTCTAAGCAGATGGTCCAGGCTCCCTTCCCTACCCCCACACAGATCACATAATATGAGATGGGATTTTAATAGTGTTGCCAGCTACACACCAAAATCAATTTCTGGAAAACACCATAGCAGTTGTTCCCTCTCTCCCAAACAACCTTGTCATTCAACTCTGTGTAGCCCACCAAAGAAAAACAGGGACCCCCAAAAGCAAATTATTAATATTATGTGTTTAAGAGATGTGTGTGTATGTTTAATCTCTTGAAATTCTGTATGACAAATGCAAATCTGTGAAATCTGAGGAAGACCTTTAACCATAAGGCCATAAACAAAAGATGCTACCAGCTATAAGGTTGCAAGATATGCAGTTTAGGGGGAAATTAAAATCAATAATTATTGGAATGACAGCATCCTAGACTGAGTGCTAATATATTACTTTTTTTAAAGAATAAATGATTTCAATGAGTTTTGAAATTTTATCAAGTGTAAATTTCAGACTGGTACCGTATATACATATACATTCTCACTAAGATTTCTGATGGGCAAAACAAGATTTCCAGTAAAGTGGAAAGACATCAGATGAATATAGTAATATTAAGACCTCGGGCTTTTTAGTGGAAGGGTAATAGATTTGGTAGAAGTCTTGCTGAACCAGCAAAATGGAAGAAAATCCCAGTTCCCAACAGGCCGCAGACCGGTACCGCTTCTTGGATAAGAAGCAGTACCGGCCCACAGACCAAGGGTTGGGGACCCCTGCCCTAAAGGACTGAGAAAGGGGGACCAAGTGCCAAGTACATTGCCATCTCTGTTCTTGAGCAGGACTTATTTCTGATAGGATCAGAAACCCAAAGGAGTGAGAGCAGACTGTTTGTTGGTTGGTTTGTGGGATAATACCCAACCATAAATTACACTTTTACAATGTCATGGGCCCTTTTTCTTCAGAACCTGAAATATTAGTTGAATAAAATTACACTATTTGTCTCTTGGCATTTTGTCTGTAATATTAGCTGCTGCATCTAGTTTTGAATCAAGCCCAGCAATGTATCACTACCAAGCCACATAGCCCATAATGGCATACCAAGTGATGTGCTGGTAAACATTGAACAACTAGCTTTCTGGCATTAGTTGTCAATCAGCTGATTGGCACACCAGCCATAGTGGTTCATCTCTGCACTCAATCAGCATACTAAATTCCAAAAAAATTATCTTGTGAGCCAATACAAACTGACTTTAACACTCTACATGGGTGTACTTGTAGCTTCTACTTATCTGGGACTGTGGAAAGAAAAACTAAGCAGTCCCAAAGGTGCTTTTTCAAAAGGCAACTGGACTTTCTTTGTTTTTCCTTGAAGATATTTCACCTCTCATCCAAGGAGCTTCTTCAGTTCTTCTTTCAGTTCAGTGAAACGTCTTCAAGAAAAACCAAAGAAAGTCCAGTTGCCTTTTGAAAAAGCACCTTTGGGACAACCACGACCTGGATGACTGAGAATCTTCACAGATGAAAGACTAGGCAGTTTGAAGCTGTCATGTAACGAGTAGTAAGTTATGCAGGTTTGGTTTTAAATTCAGGTAAGCTTAAGCTGCATCTTGGTTCACATCACACACTCAGACAAAAATTATTACTAATCATGCCAAACTTTTCCATGCAAATCAGCTCTTTTTTCCAAATGGTGCTGCAATTTACACACAAGCTAATTGGCAATTGTTGAAAATAATATTCTAAGGATTAC
Source organism: Diadophis punctatus similis (assembly GCA_023053685.1). NCBI lineage: Eukaryota > Metazoa > Chordata > Lepidosauria > Squamata > Dipsadidae > Diadophis > Diadophis punctatus. The sequence goes on along the minus strand of JALIGW010000003.1, from coordinate 113,913,848 downwards.
TAAGAACTCTTTTGGTTGTGATTAAATCTTTTTACATTGGGATTTGACCTCTATGTTATGTAGGAAAATGTTTAAAAAGTACATATACATTGTTGTTGTGGTCTCAATTGCCTTCTCTCTCTCTCCCCCCCCCCCCACTCTCTCTGTGTGTACACCGTATTTTTCGGAGTATAAGATGCACTATTTTCCCTCCTAAAAGAGGCTGAAAATTTGGGTGCGTCTTACACTCCGAATGTATCCCCACCCACTCGCCAGCCCCTACCCCTCGGCCTCCGTGCATCCTCTTCCTGCCTGCAGAGATTGCCACTGACAATGGCTTGTGTTTTTGGGCTCTGCGCATTGTATTTTCAGCCTCCAAACACTTGCGAGGTGCCCAAAATGGCTACCCGGAACATCTGCTGCCTTCTCTTACCTCTTCCATGCTTTGCCTGCTTTAGTCACTGGAGCTCCCTCCGAGGATCAGCTGTGCTTTTGAAGCATAGCCCCAACCATCCCTAACCTCAAAACCAGAGAGCGAACTAATGTGCTGAAGCTGACCAGGCTAAGGACTAGCCAGATGAATACCTGGTAGGCAGAATTCCTCCCCCCCCCCACATTTTCCTCCCCCAAAACTGGGGTGTCTTATACTCCGTAACCCTAACCAGAGGAAATGGCAGGGACCAGCTGCACATGCATTTAAATATTTTCGGGGAGGGCTTATTTAACAGGTGGAGGACTTATTTTCAGGGGAGGGCTTATTTTGGGGAAAGGGTTTAAGATTTGCATTGCATATTTGAATGCCAGCCCAAGCCACCATTCTGTTGAAATTATTCCTTTCTCAGTATGGGACGTTTTTTGCATTTGAGTACATATAGTTATCTTCTGAAAGTTAATTAAGGAGGAGGAAGGGGGATAGAGATTGAAAAGCTTAGAGTTTTCCTGTGTATGTTTTTCAAGTAGTTACTTAAAACGCCTAACTTGAAATCAGCAGTCACATGCTGTCTTCTGAAGTTCACTCAATCAAAGAGGCCCAGCTCTAAGTAATCAAAGATCTCAAATAAGTGGAGCTCCTAACACTGGTCGCAAGAGGATTAAAAATCCAGTAGCCAGGAATGCAAGTCTTCGATCCAGCATGCACCAGCGCATAATGAGAAATCCCTAAAGCCCTAGATCACAGCCAGGCCTGGGCTGCTGCCAAGCTAAGTGGAAGCCCTCTTTAATTCCTTAGGAGATCTTATCTTGCCAGATGAAAATAGATACTGGCCTCTGTGTGTCGGATGATTAGAAGAATGGAAGAGGATTAGCCAAGAAGCAAGGGGAAGAGCTCCGAGTGGCTCATTTACATGGTATTACTGCTGACAGAGAGGTGTTAACAGAACCCAGTAACCTGGAGGCAAAACTGTATCTGAATTAAAGCTGTATTTATTTACTCAAGTTATAAAGGGATTAAGCCCTGTTTATTTTACCACATCCAGCACAGTTTTATCTGTCAGGCACTTTGATCCTTCCTCAATTGTTCTGTGGCATGCACTGCTCAACTCTTGGGGGACATGTTTATCTAGGTTTAAAACAGAAGCTTTTAAATGTTGGGAACGGGAAGCAGACATGCTAATGGCCAGCTAAATATCCACAGCTGTCTTTTCCCCTTCTTTGCTAAAATGGAGATATTATTTAAGGGATAAGGCTTTTTCCCTGTTTCCATGCCAAGGGGAGGCTTTCTGCTGTTTTAGAAGGCAACTTGTAAAACCTGACCCAGCAAGGAACTGAAAGGGAATTTTCTGTTTCTTTCTGTGCAGTTTTCTACCTAACTTCACATTTTCAGGATTCTTTCTGCCAAAAATGGTGATTCAATTTTTATGCAAAGTTTTCTAACCACTACTGTAACATTGGATGCTCAAATGGGTGAGGTTTAGCCTTTATGAAGTATATCTAAGAAGGAAAGTATATCTTTCTTTCATTGTCATTCCTAGAGTTTAGGATAATATTACTGGATGCAGCCTGAGTACAAATAATTCAGCCATTTATTTATTTATTTATTTATTTATTTATTTATTTATTTATTTATTTATTTATTTATTTATATTTTTATTGTTTTATTTGCTTGTCATACATGTACAGGATAGCAGGTATAGGTATAAACATAGACATAAACGAAGTAAATACAGATAAATGAGGACAATAGGACAGTAGGACAGGGACGGTAGGCACAATGGTGCGCTTATGCATGCCCCTTACAGACCTCTTAGGAATGGGGTGAGGTCGACAGTAGACAATCTAAGGTTAAAGTGTTTGGGGTTTGGGGAAGAACCACAGAGTCAGGTAGTGAATTCCAGGCATTGATCATGCTGTTGCTGAAGTCGTATTTTCTGCAGTCGAGTTTGGAGCGGTTTACATTAAGTTTGTATCTATTGTGTGCTCGTGTATTGTTGTGGTTGAAGCTGAAGTAGTCATTGGCAGGTAGGACATTGTGGCAGATAATTTTATGAACTACATTTAGATCGGTTCAAAGGTGACGTAGTTCTAAGTTGTCTAAGCCCAAGATTACTGGAATAAGGTACTCTGTTGCGAGCAGAGGAGTGGAGGACTCTTCTCGTGAAATATTTTTGGGCTCTGTCAATTGTATTAATGTCCGATATGCAGTGCGGGTTCCAGACAAGTGAGCTGTATTCGAGAATTGGTCTAGCGAATGTTTTGAATGCTCTAGTTAGCAGTGTAATATTGCCAGAGAAGAAGCTACGCAGGATTAAATGACTACTCTTAGTGCCTTTTTGGCAATGTTGTTACAGTGGGCTTTGGCCAGTGGTGGGTTCCTACTGGTGCGGTCCACTCTATAGCACCGGTAGCGGCCCGCTGGTGACATCATAGTACCGGTGCGGTCAGTTGCCGGTGCCTGGGTAGCGCCATTTTAAAAAAAAAATTTAAATTTTTTTTTTAATTTTCTTCTGCGCATGCCCAGAAGCCGAGCTTCCGGCACTGGGCATGCGCTGCCTTCCTACCCCACAGTGAGTCCAAGCAGGGGAGGATGGCTGAGGGAGAGTGTGAGACGCTGAAAGAATGGGTGGCAGGAGCTATCTCCATTCCCCTCCCTTCAGCAGTCCGAGAAGCCACGAACACGCGGTGATAATCCCAGGCATTTTCGCACGTTTGAGGCTTCTCGAGCTACTGAGGGGAGGGGGAATGGGCGGCAGGACCTATCTCAGTTCCCCTCCCTTCAGCAGTCCAAGAAGCCACGCCCACCCGGTCACATAGCCAGCAAGCCACGCCACCCGGTCACATGGCTAGCAAGCCACACCCACAAAATAAGCCACGCCCATAGAGTGGTAGTAAAAAAATTAGGAACCCGCCCCTGGCTTTGGCACTTAGATCATTGTCTAATGATCTGTCAATTTGGGCCATCTACAAGATGTGTCCTCCAAGCTTGTATTTTGTATTCTGATTCTTTTTGCCAATGTGTAAGACAGATCATTTGTTGGTTGAGATTTGAAGTTGCCACTTGTTTGACCTTTCTGATACATAGTCAAGGTCTTTTTGAAGGGTAGTAGCATTGTCTGTTAAATAGTTTGACATTGTTGGCAAAGAAAACACAGTTGCTTATAATATGATCACAGAGGTCATTTATGTAAAGTATGAAGACTGTTGGTCCTAGAACGCTGCCTTGAGGTTGACAGGTGCAGGATTTGATAGAGAACTCTCTATTTTAACCACTTGTTGTCTGTTTGACAGGAACACAGTTATCCAATCATGTAGGGGCCCAGAGATGCCATAAGATTTTAGTTTCAGAAGTAGTTTGTCATGTACCACTGAATCAAAGGCTTTACAAAAGTCTATGTAAATTGCGTCTATTGCTTTACCCTGATTGAGTTGTGTAGTCCATATGTTTTTGCAGTGTAGGAGTTGCAGATTACAGGATAATTTTTTTCCTGAAGCCAAATTGTTTGTTAGAGAGTAGGTTGTTAGTTTCTAAGTGGAGGATAATGGATTGGTTTAGGATTGATTCCATGACTTTGCAGGTGATGCAACATAAGGAGATTGGTCTGTAATTTTTGACATTGCTGGGCTCTCCCTTTTTGAAGATAGTGATGACTGTGGCTAGTGACCATAATTTGGGTAAGGAGCTGGTCCTGAAAGATTTATCAAAGATTATCTGCTTAAGCTACCAGTACCTTGAGAAATTTAGTCCCAATCAATAACAGGTTTGGTGAGAAGCTCCTATGTATACTGTATGTTTAAAATATACATGTAGCAATAAAATTTAGCCCTAGAACAACTCTAGGCTGGGCTGAAAAATAGGGTCTGAACAAAAGCAGAATTGGATGGTATTGTAGTCTCCTTGGAAGATATAACATTGGCTGTCAAAAATGGTAACCACTTTTCAGAACATTGATAGGACTGCAGTGGTTTGAAAAACTATTTTTTATTTTTATCTTTTCATAAAATTCAGCTGATGAAGTATAATCTGGTGGACAGTTTCAAAGTATCATCTTTGAGTATGAAGCTACAAGTTTAGTCACACCCTGAAACCTATCATGTTTCACAGATTCCATTCCTATTTGAATACTTTCCCCCCCTCAGCTGCTCTCAAAATAACAGAAGAAGGGCTATCAGTGTTTTCTTTGCTTAGTATTGATATTAATGCCAACAAAATTAGTAATTTGACAATTAGTTTGCCAGTTACCCCAAAAGAAATGAAAGGCAGAAAGTAGTTTAACTAGATTATAATGTAGCTCTGACAAGTCAGGTTCCTGTCACGTTGTCACCTTCCGCTTCCCCGTTTTCATGTCTGCTTGGCAGGTTATTAAAATAAATGAGGGTGGCTGAACTGTTGTTGAGCTTTCCTCTAACAGGGGAGCAGGAATTTGCAAGCCCCTGCTGCAAATTGACCAATTGCGAAGTCAAAGGAAGTTAGCTAAAGTGGACAATTAGGAACATTTCTGCATAGCTGAGTGAAATATTCCTTGCTATTTTTAATAATTCAGGCACAAGCTAATTTTCAGAGGCTGGTTTTGTCAAGATAATGTGCTTTGTGCTTGTCTGCTTGTCATTTTTAACTCAATCGCACATGTTACAGGTGCAGTCTAGCTTACCAAACAGGCAAATCACTCATAGGAGAATTTGCATATGAAATATAGATACACTATACTTAGCAAAGGGAGAAACAGGCCCAGAATTTGACAGATATTTAAAGAGGAAAATTCACATGATGGTAGAATCTCTTGATGTTTGATACCTGCTGGATCCATTTGTGTTGATACAATTATAAACCTTATTTAGCCATATCAATAGAGCAATATATGTAATGTTAAACATCAAATGAATACCCTTCCCCAGTGGTCAAATTCCCCAGGTGCAGGAGAAAGGAAAAACATTTTTTTCCAAGGAATCATTGAAAAAAACCAATTGCCAAAACTCAGTCTGGATTCATTCCATAATAATGGATTGCCCCTATTATAGCATCAGTCAACCCTGTAGATTATAAACTTTTGTTGCTGTTATTCCTCTTTTATTAGTATCAACTTGATACTAATTTAGCAGTCCAATTGGGACAAAGAAGGGGACTGCCCTGGACAGTCTGAACAAGAAATTGTTGTTGTTGCAGTAAACATCTGCAGTGTTTTGAATTAGGGAAGAGCCACTTGGGAGAAGGCATTCTTCCCTATCCTCCCAAACAAACTGAGAGCCCAGAGATTTGTATGTCAAAGAATTAAGGAAAACAATAATTAGGGATTGAATAAAGTGTAGCTAACACAAGGTTTAGACACCAGTAAGAGTTGTGTAGAAAAGGGAATTCCGTCAAGTGTAGCCCATGCGACAAATTAGCTTTATTAAAAATCCTGCATTACTGTGAACAAGGAGGGTATCTGAATCTTTTCTGGGTATCTTAATAGATAAGAACAAAGGCCAGAAGTTGGTATTTACTCAAAAGTTGAATCTTCTCATATTAGGGGGGATTAATGGTTTGTTCCTTGCAATCTGTTAAATTCCCTTTTGTACCAGCCAGACTTGAGTCCAGGTTGAGCTTAATAACACACTTATATCATTACCTCCTCAAAAAGGAGTAACACAAGGGAGAAAAACCAGTGTTGAATGTAAATAAAGGTCTTTCTGACAAACCAGGGGGGTTTAGTAAGACCATTAAGGTGTGTGTTCCACCTTAAGGTGTAATTTTAGCTTATGTATTTGTAAACAGTATCATATATTACAGAGACATTTTAAACATTTTAAACATCCCCTTGTGTCTCCTTCCAAAGACAATGAAATTATAAATAAACTTTGTGTTGCTCAAAAAATAGCCACACCATATATTGGCTTGAGAGAAGATTAACTTTTTACATTATTTTTAAAATGATTTTAGGAATTTTGGTCTTGAGGGCTTGGCCCAGCTTCAATTTGGTAGCAGTTTAGGGCTTAAGAGCCTAGAGCTTTCAAAGACAAGCCGGTTCTATCCGGATCAGGCGAACCAGTAGCGCTGACTGCAGGTGGCCCCGCCCAGCCGCCCGGACATAAGCACGTCACATTTATCCACGTTTTTGAGACTGTGCGCATGCGCTCACATTTGCGAACCGGTAGGGAAGGGAAGTGAATACCACTCCTGCAAGCCTCCCATGGTTATTTCAGTCATCTGGCTTGGAACTCTGAACCCGGATATCATTGAATGACCATTAGGAGATCCGCTTACTGTACTTTAAGCTGAAGTGGTGCAGTGGTTAAATGCAGCCATTGCAGGCTGACTGCTAGTTCAACAGTTCAGCTGTTCAAATCTCACCGGCTCAAGGTTGACTCAGCCTTCCATCCTTCCGAGGTCGGTAAAATGAGGACCCAGATTGTTGGGGGCAATATGCTGAACTCTGTAAACCGCTTAGAGAGGGCTGTAAAGCACTATGAAGCGGTATATAAGAAAAGTGCTATTGCTATTGCTATTGCTACTTTCTATTCTTTTCTTCTGGCTCCTATTAGTGCCAGTAGTTGGGTTCAGATTGGAGTGAGGAGTAAAATAGGACTTTTCATATCTACCCAAAGTTCATTCCAAATTCAATCTTCCTTCCTCAGAAGTTTGGCACAATTCAAAATTGCATTAGATTTGGACACTCCCTGTGAAAATGATCTACCACTCTTTTCAGTATCTCAGAATTTCCTCTTAATAATATGAACTTCTCTCACCAAGATAACCTTCTAGTGAATGTAAGTTTGGAGAAGATACGTTACACCAGAGCCAGTGGTGTAAACTAGCTGGATGGGGAGGCAAAAGGCAAACTGAGGCAAAGGACAAATTGATAATTGTGCAAGAGATCTGTGAATAAGTTCTCCCAATGTGATTTTCTCTTCGATAAGTAATTGTGGTTAACATTAATAATGTCAATGACACAGTCAGAGCTTGGGATCTGCTCAGTTCTTATTGGTTACTTTAAACCATTGTGGGCCTATTCCCTTTCTTCTAGCCATTGGCCACTGCCCTCTGTGGCCTTTGGCTGAAGACAAAACTAGACACTTGGCTTCTACAAAAACGTTTGTCCATGTAGTGCCTGACCAACACATTCCAAAATGCTTCTTAAGTTTTACACAGTTTCTTATCCACATGGATATAGCATACTTTAGAGCTGAGCTGAGATAGTGCAGTGGTTAAAAGCAGCATTGCGACCTTCAGCTGATTGCTAGTTCAGTAGTTCAGCTGTTCAAATCTCACTAGGCTCAAGGTTGACTCAGCCTTCCATCCTTCCGAGGTGGGTAAAATGAGGACCCAGATTGTTGGGGGCAATATGCTGAACTCTGTAAACCGCTTAGAGAGTGCTGTAAAGCACTATGAAGCGGTATATAAGTAAAGTGCTATTGCTAAAGTGCTATTGCTATTGCTTTGGAAATGCATAAGACCAGGGGTGGGTTTCTCCCAGTTCGGACCGGTTCGCCTGAACCAATAGCAACCGCTGGTGATGTCATGATGATGTCACTGACCCGGTTCGGTCGTTGCCGGTCCAGCACCGCCATCTTTTTTTAAAAAAAATTTGATTTTTTTTATTTTATTTTTTTGAATTTTTTTTCTTCTGAGCATGAACAGAAGCTGAGTTTCTGGCACTGTGCATGCGGTCGCCATCTTATTTTTGGCTTTTTTCCCAATGGATTTTTCAGCACTGCGCATGCGCGTGTGCGCAAGGCACGCACGTGCCCACACAGCGCGCTTACGCAGCGTGGGAGGAAGCGAACCAGCAGTGAGGTAAGTAGGAACCCACCCCTGCATAAGAACCTTATTAAGAAAGCAAGACTGCTCTAACATTCTTTTGAAACAAAAGCTATGTGTGTGTTGCTGGCTCTGTCATCAATTATTGTGTTACAGATTTTCTGCTGCTTGTTTCAAGAAGGTATTTTTAATAGTCATCATTGTTACTGTTTTTATTCCTTTGAAAGGGGCAATGGTGCCATTGTGCCTAATCCATGTCATTTGCTTACTGCAGAAGCTATTCTTGATGTACTTCCTGCCAGCATAACCATTCCCCTATAGTTAAGGATAGATTTTGCTCATTAATGATGTCTCCTCCCTACTTCCCCTCATCTCTTCCCCACAACAGTTAACCTGACTGACAGGAGATAGGCACTAAGGAGGACCATGGGATGAAAAAGGAGAGCTTGTCCCCAGTGCCCTTCACAACCCTTCCTCTATTCCTCTGACCAGTAGTACGGCAACTTTCAACCCAATCATTCAAAGCCCTGCCTACACTTGCCCAGCCCAGCCCTCTCCTTTTAAGAAGAGCAATTAGTTCATAATTTTTCCCATCAGCAAATGTTGCTGAGTGGGAGTGGAAGAGAAAGCAAGGGACTCTGTTAATCACTATTTTTATCTTGTTCTGCATTAAAATTGTAAGGACACCACAATTCACCGGCATAATTACTGAGGCAGAATAAGGCTCATCTGTCAGGGTGGCACAATTCTGACATACTTTCCTGCTTGCTCAAGAAGTAGTGAGTAGTACTTTTATGTCACTGTCTGGCTTTGCCCTAAGTGTTGAAATTGTGTTAAGGTCTTCACCTCATTTTACAGCCCTGTCCAAGTTAACTTCAATTTTTCATTGCAAGATCACATTGCAAAACTCTTGCAAAATAGCAAGCCAAGTCCAAGTTTGCCCACGTTAAACTTAGTCCAGAATTAAACAAATGTGACATTGGAGCTGTTATTGCTAATTCTCATGTATTTAACTTCACTTTCCCATATACAATACCAAGGTAAGAGGTAAAATATGATAATTCCCCTTTATGTCAGCCCAAGGTTCTCGGAAAAATACATGCTACAAATATAATGCACAGCACTCTAGAGACTGAAGTATGAACTCAAAGCACAATATAAAATCCTAAGAATTCAATGAATAGTCAAGCTATCTCATTGCTATTACACTTTTAGAGCTCTTAGCATAAGAAAGAGTCCAACACTAAATGATAAACAGTGCATGAAGGATACAATGGACACCAAGCAAACATCTTTAAAAAATGGAGTCTATTAACATTTCCAAGGATAGCAAGCAGAATTAGTAAAGGAAAAGGATTTAAGCAAGCAGCAGTATGAATACTTAAAAGACTGTACCCCAAAAGTCCCTTATTCTCAATTTCTTCTGGAATGAATTTCCAAAAGCTGCTTCTTGCTAAAAAAAAAATGAGGTGAATATTCAGGTTTTCATGCAAGCCAAACTACTCATGGGTGAACTGGATGATACGTTATTCATTATTCATCAAGTGTGCTCTGTTACTGTGTTTCAAAAGTTCCAGTCATGGAGCAGAGACAATAGTATACAATTTAGGTGGCCAATCATATAGCACAAAAAATGAATGGTTAAAAGGAATGGATGAATGCAAACAGTTTTGCAAACAAATAAGTTTAAGGAGATCATACTAAAACTGATTCATTGTAATTACAAACAGAGCCTGCCAATATTCAGTGATTAAGCTAACTGCTATGAGGATTAGAGTTTTAATCAGTCAGAACTGATGGCCTTATATAACAGAATAACAGAATTGGAAGGGAATGCTACTAGAAGGATGAGGTGAGGCAATTTCTACATAATGTAAGAGCTTATGGAAAAAGCACACACCAATGTAGTAGCTGTGGAGTCTTTAGTGCACTCTGGGCTTGGTTGTTTGCTTGCAGACATTTCATTACTCGACTAGGTAACTTCAACAATGCTAGTGAGTGTGGGTTTTGTTCTTTGTTTATATACAGTAGCTTGCCCTTTCAGTGTTGGTACAGGTGTGGTTTTCTCCTTGGCAATTCCTTGATAGAATATTGTTTTCTGCTTAACTATTTGTCTGTATTAATCTCTGCTTATCTGGATGTTCATTGCTGGAGAGGATGTGTTCTAGGTTTCTTCTTATGTTTTTGTTATCTCTTTTTATGTACTTCCTGCTACACACAATTATCATGGGGAGGAACAAAAATCCCATCCACCCTAACTTGCTATGATTACATCATCATACACATATCATTGGCCCCCATCTGCCATATGTGCTGAAGATCACAGCCACAAAGAATGAAGCCTATTCCACCAGAGGGAAAGGCAATAGGTTTATCAGCTCCAGGTTTCAGAGGTATGCATATATGCACTGCTGTATGTGGAAACCCACCATGAAAAGGGAGATCTCACAAAATTCTGAGAAGAGTACAAGGGGTCCTCTAATATGAAGAGCACAGATGCACATGAACTCACATATGGGTTTACACTCTCAGTTTAATATTACTATGAAAATTAAGATTTTACAAAAGTAGAGATGCCATCATATGGCTTTCTTTCTTGAGTTTGTGTGCAGTTCAACTGCCTGTCAATTTCAAGTCATGTACATTTCAAACCAGGTACAGATCCTCCTGGAGAAAATATATCTATGTGGTGCCTAAGAGCTGACACTGGCTTGATGGCACATAATCAATCACATTTCAAAACTGAACACTGATATATTTCTTAAATGATATTTAAAGGCATTAATAGCTGTGGGGTTTAAGTAAATGCAGAATAAAGTCTACAAGGACAGGCTGCTGGCTGCTTCTTGACAATAATCAACTCCTAATTTGCAGACTTCAAACTATGTATTAGTGGTATCTATACTTTCTCCATTCTATAACAAGAAACTTTTCTAATTTCTCAGTTTAGGTTCCTATGTGCAACTGAAAATTGCATCATTATGCAATTCAATAATTCTAGAAGTATTTGAATATGGAAGGCAAGATCCACAGTCTTACATTCCATTGAAGGTGGTCTTATATTTCATGTCTAATGTGAAGATCATATTAGATGACCTTCTTCAGGCATTGTTAGTACTCAGGATATCCTAAGCTATATGCAGACATTCCAAATAATGTATTCAGAAACACAGAAAACACGTTGAAGTCTGCAAATAGATTCATACTACAGAGGCTTCCAAAACCCTTTTAATGCTAAAAGAAACATGGAGCTAGTCTATCTGCCTTTTTCTTTTTTAGTAGAAAGAAAAATGGGGAGATATTGGAGATGAGAAACTTTGTCATTTAGACTGGCTGTTAAATGCTGAGAATGAGACAAGGCACAATAATTGTCTTGACTGGAAGCAGAATAAAAATATTTCACAGATCCCTTCCTAACCCCTTATTATATTTCTGCAAATAAATGGATCCATCAGTAATGTCTAAATACTCAGATAGGTAGACAGAGTATCCCAAATTATGTTCATTTGGCACAGTGTTAATTGAACAGATTCAGGGTTTTTTCAGTGGGACTTGGGAAAGCAAATGTATATAAAAGAATTTTTCTTCTTTCTTTCTGGTGCCTTAAATTATTGATTATGAATCATCAGGCCCATGTTAGCTTTTTTCAGCGACAGTTCAGCAAATCATTATTATAAAGGACTACATATGGATTTTGTTTGTTTCACAGAGTCTATAAAGTGTGTCATTTTTTGTATTAAGTTTCTCTCTCTCTCTCTCTCTCTCTCTCTCTCTCTCTCTCTCTCTCTCTCTCTCTCTCTCTCTCTCTCTCTCTCTCAATTTTATGCTTTTTAAGCTTATTATCTAATTGCATGGTTTTGCTAGCTTCTGAAATGGCATGACATTAAGTCAGACTTCAGTTCACGTTCTCGGGTAGCGGAATATTCAATTATTTGTTCTGGCTCATGTAATTCCCTGTATTCTAAGCTAGTTAATGTCATTATAGGCCTGAAATAAAGTGATTACCTTAAATGAGCATTTATCCAATCAGCAATTGAGTTCCTGCATGTTCCAGCTAAGAGTTGTTGATGGGAAATTTCTTCCTCTGCCTCTGCTTTTTCTTGCTGCCCTGAACACCACCTCCATGTCAAAGGCACACCATAACATTGTAGGTTCACAGTGGAAAAACTGTCATGTGGTGTTAAAAATAGGACCTATATATATTATACAATGAAAAAGAATCGCACCTCCCTCTGCAGAGTTAAAACTAATGACCACTGCTTCCCATCCTAGGTAGAGATGACAGCTTGAACTAACTGATAATGGCAGGCCTGCTGTTGAGTTGGCCATTTATGTTATTTCTCTTGACATGGTTCTGGGGAAGACCTAATTTTTTTGACATTTGACCATGCAAATTTGAGTCCTGATCCATTATTCTGCATTTACATCCTCCCACTGTTGCTGTTTAAAATGTGCTACAAGCTCCAAGAGCTCAGCTAATAAAGGCCACCGAATGAAAGGAAAGTTAAATATGAATGTTAGGAGGAGACTTAAATGAAGGGGGTTCACTTGTACATCTCAAAGATGACCTTCTAGAAATGTGCAAGGCAGAGCACTGTCTTCACAGCAAATGGTAGAAGTGTGCAATCATCCTTTTGTTTTCCTTAAATGTTGAAAAAAGATACTGAACTACTCAGAGACACAGCTCCTTCTCCTGCCCAGCCCCCACCTCCCCCACCCTGGAAATGTTCCATTTTATATCAGCTTTTATCTACTCAACAATTTGATTGGTTGTACATAAAGCTTTCATATTGTTCTTCGCTGTTAGTGGTACATCTCACCCACAGCATAATTCTTCATTAAGCACAGAGATCTGGAGCTAACTATCATGAATTTTTGCCTCTTCTTTCATATGTTCTACCACATTCTTATTATTTTGCAGCATGCAGGCAAATTCATTAATTATCTTTCTTCCTACCCAAACATTCTTTTGAGTCTAGCCCTTTTTGAAACCTATATTAGAGCCATCACAGCTACATGAAATATTTCCTTGGATAGTTCAGCTTTCTGTACCAGCCCAACAAACATAATTTCAACCATAAATTATTATGGCAATAACGATATTCTTGGTTTTTTGTTGTCTCTTTGGACAACAAAACAACACTAACTCACAGGGCTTAGGACTTGTTCTCCCTCACTGGGCAAGTCGAATTACTTTTTGTCTGACATCAGTCAATAGGTGAAGAATATTATCATTATGTAATTTAGACATTTGATAGATATTTCTGGATGAAATCAACCATTTCTGTTTTTGTTGTTATTGTAGATATTATTAACAATTGCATTCCTATCACTTTTCCTAAGTAGTTTGTCTTCAACCATGACAATAATAAAACAAATTATTTTGTGTATGGAAACAAGATACACAATAAGATTTACCATATTTTCCGTAGCATAAGATGGTCCGGAGTATAAGACGCACACTAGTTTTGGGGGAGGAAAGCAAGAAAAAAAAATTCTGCCTCTGCCTACCAGCATCCATCAGTATTCATCTGACTAGCATCCTTGCAGCAAACAGCAAACAGCCTGGTCAACTTCAGCACGTTATTGCTGCCTGATTCAGCACAAGCAGCTGATTGGCGGTTGGATCGGCCTCCCAGAATACCACCAATCAGCTTTTCCAGGCTGCGGGGATCACCATAGCCTATCACCGCCTCTGCACGTCACATTTTCGGCCTCCGCACACTCCGTTTTAGACCCATTCCAGGCTGCCGGGATTGCCACAGCACATCACTGCCGATCAATGCCTCTGCACGTCGTGTTTTCGACCTTCACACATTGCGTTTTCGGCCTCCGCACGCCCTGTTTTTGGCCTCTGCGCGTCACATTTTTGGCACACGCTAAACATGCACTTCCATCGCGATGCAAAACGGTGGGGAAGGTAAGTAGAACCCACCCCTGTTTGGGCTGACAGAAAGTGATTGGCACAAAGTTAACTAACCAGTTTTCATTACAACTCATATTTGCCTGGTTTGTAGGCCAGCACCTTAACCACTTAAATAAGAATCAAATTTTTATCAATAAAAAAATTCTTATTTTTATTATACAAAAAATGTATAATAATTATTGTATTTATTATACAAAAGATTATCAACATAGAGTGGATAAGAAGGGCATATTCAGATAGACAAAAACTGAAGAGTTGTATTAATGCTTTCCCAGAAATGTAATTAGACTGTACAAAAACCCCTTTAAAATTACTTTTTCATGTCTGAAGTTTTTGCTGACAATAAACAGAGCTATGCATCTAAAGAGTTTTTAAAAGCCAATGTTTTCTAATTTCTCAACAATGCCAGTTGCTGTAGCAGCATTGATTTCAGAATGGCAGATAACACATCTTCATTAAAAGACTCAGTTCTTCATGTGAAAGTGACCTCAAAATACACAAAATTGACAAGTTTTTCTCTTTATAGCTAACCTATTGGCTACCATCTTTGCAAAATGGGATTAGTTTTGCTCTGGGAAAGCCTTTAAAATCAGTGCAACAGGCATCTATAGTATTTAGATTCAGCTAAGCAGTTAAACCAGAAGGAACAAAGTTTTAGCTTCATCAATACCTGATTAGGAAAAATAAATACTCCTTTATCAAATTCCCCCTGATCACATGGAATTTGCAAGCCTGGTTAAACCAACTCATACATCTCTCCCTCTCCCTCCCTCCCTCCCTCCCTCCCTCCCTCCCTCCCTCCCTCTCTCTCTCTCTCTCTCTCTCTCTCTCTCTCTCTCTCTCTCTCTCTCTCTCTCTCTCTCACACACACACACACACACACACACACAGGTAAATTCAACCCCAGATGAACCAATGAGTTAAGGGCATTACTGCCCCTAGAATTCCGTTTCAAGGGAAGCTACCAGCTAGTCAACTTCCTGATAAGAAATAAAAATAGCCTCTAATCTGTAAAGCAATTTTTCTCAACTGTTTTAGCCTGTTTTAGCCTGAAGGAATCCCTGAAATAATATCCAGATCTTAGGGAACCCCTGCATAAAAATAATTATTTATTTATTTATTTATTTTGTTATTCTTATATGCCGCCCAACTCCCGAAGGACTCAGGACACACAATTGCATTGTGTGGCATGCCAGGTTCAAAACACAATGTTGCTAGTTTTTCCAACCATGATTTATTACAAAAACCCCTACAGATCCCTGGTAGGAGGGATCTGTAGGGGGAATCTGTTTCATTTCATGAAATCCTAGTAGAGAAGACTGATAAGACTCATAAACATATGAGACATATAGAATATGACATATCTCATCCCATTTTAGGCACAAACTCCAACTGAGTCTCTCTCTCTCTCTCTCTCTCTCTCTCTCTCTCTCTCCCTCCCTCCCTCCCTCCCTCCCTCCCTCCCTCTTTCTCTCTCTCCCCTCTCTCAATGGCAAACCACATCCCAAAAATTTTGCCATGAAAACCCAGGGACTTGTCCAGGCAGTCATTAGGAGTCAACAATGACTCAAAGATTCCCCTCTCCCCATCCCAAAAAAATTAACATATGAGACAAGTTCCGTTCTGCACATTCATTTTTTATTAAACTTGCTTTCACCTTTCAGTGTATTTAGCTGATGAAATCACAACCATAAACGACAAGTGTCAAGTCCTACAATTGGCACAGCTATAATAAAAAAATATCTTGTATGTCTTCATATACTTCCCCCATTTCTCACTTTATCATTGTGTGAACTAGGAAGGGGCCTGTTTGGGACCTGAACATTATTTCAATGGTCTCACGTTAATTTCTTGGATGGGGTTCAAGCCCCCCCCCACACACACACCTTCTCTCATTGTGGCCTTGGTAGTGCCTCTTCCTTCTGTCCTTCAAGTCAGTATATGCTCTCTATATCCAAGGTTGAGAAATGAACTGTCAGAGAGATGTTATTATTTAAGGGCAGAAGAAAAAAATGTTAAGACTTAAAGTCTGAATTTGTTATAAGTAGGTTGTTATAAGATCAGATTGTTAGATTTTGTAATAGCTGCTCTCCTTTATTAGAGCTTCCTATATTAACAATAAAAGGAATTCCTCTACAAGAACCTCACCCAGCATCAATTGCTGAGCACTGATCTAGCTTCTAGAAAGAGATTTATTTCTGTCCTGTTCTGAGAATTGCCTTCTTCTGGATGTTTGTTTGTTTAAAGGTAGTCTTTGTTTAGCTTTTGCCTTGTTTTTATTTTTATTTATTTATTTATTTATTTATTTATTTATTTATTTATTTATTTATTTATTTATTTATTTATTTATTTATTTATTTATTTATGAGATTTCTAATCTTCCATCTCGCTGAGGCGACTATCGTTTAGAGTTATGACAGTGATGAAAAAGTAACATTGCAATCAATCCTCGCATTTATGACCTTTGCAGGTCTGTAAAGCAAAGGAAATCTGAAATAAGATCATAAGCATAATCACGGTTGCACTTAATGACAACTTACTTAACAGTTGACTTGGTGGTCCCGATTGTGGTCACTAAATGAGGACTAACTATACTTCCAAGTTCAGTTCAGAGCTTGGACATTTTCTGATGGTTTCACAACTTATTAACCAACAGCCTGAGAGGAATTGATGCTCTTTCTGGAGCAAATGTATAATTACTATGTTCCATTTTTTTTCTAGACGTGTCCCATTTCCATTGGTGTTCTGCTCCCTCTGGCCATGAAAGGGGGACATGACAGTATTCAGGATTGAGCAGTAGAGATGCTACATCACCGGTGGCAGTCAGGAAGGATGAAGGAAACTGTCCCAGTTGAAACATCTCCTATCCCTGTGAAGCAGAGACAGTGAGAGCATATAAACAGAGGTACTGATTCACAAGGCAGTGGAGTAGTTAGCGCTGCTATTGTTGTTTTTCCCCTAGAGGAAGAGAGATTATTGATTCATTTTAAGTGGCACTGATTTAAGTATCAAAGCTGTGATTTCATAACTAATGATGGTTTATAAGTTATGATGACTTTAAATCTTGATAAACTGCCTAGTTAGCACTAATTGAAGAAACCAAAGGGACCATATCCAACATAATGAGCCATTCAGTTGCATTAGAGTAGAAGAACACAAATAAGTAAATAAGTAAATTTTCTATGCAGATTACAAATAGTAACAACCCCATCTCTTTTTTGAAAAATGAAATATGGCAATCCTAAATCAAGCCTTATCTTGACATCTCAAAAATGTAATTTTCCATCTTAAAATGTATAGATGTTTTTAATAGGGAAATGAAGGAACCTGGAGACCAACATTTTACTTATAAGCAGTTGTAGTTAATTGAAAATAAAGTAGAAAGATAAATAGACAGATGATAGGGAGATAGATGATAGATAGATAGATAGATAGATAGATAGATAGATAGATAGATAGATAGATAGATAGATAGATACATACATACATACATACATACATACATACATACATACATACATACATACATACATATAATAGAATGAATAGATTGAAAAAATTCTAGAAATAATAGGCAGTGAATAAGGAGAATATCATGAAGAAATGAAAAAAAAAACTGTGTTTATAGTCAAACAATGTGTAATAAAAGTAGATCCATCAATGGATGTTCAATTGTTAAGAATAGTTCATAAGGGTTGTTCCACTGAGATAGGGATCTGCAAAGCGCTTCCTCAGGGAGATTCATTTAGTTTCATCTTGGTTGACAATTCTGTTTGTAGCTGAAGGTGTTCTTCTTTGTCCCTGTCAAATGAATACAATTAAAGCAGCGGAGGGTTCCGGTTATTTTTGCTACCGGTGCGCATCGCGAGCATGCACAGAAGTGAACTCGCGTTCCATCGGGCAATTTCACTTCCGCGCATGCTTCGGACGACATTACAAGCCGAAACACAGCTGAGGAGCTTCTCAGCCGTGCTTCGGAGGAAGAATAAAGGTCCATATTGAAACAAGGGCGGGTGGGAGGGCTTTTTCCCAACAGCTCAGGACACGGAGAAGCGCCAGAAAATGACATCATCGCCGGGCTCCTACCGGAGTTACGCTCCACACAGCACCGTTAGGAACCCACCACTGAATTGAAGGGCATTTGGGGGAAAGGTGTGGGTTCCCTGAGAGTAGCTGCCACAAAGAAGCCCAAACTGGCTATGGTATGCTACAGCAAGGATATGTAAGTCTTTCTTTCCCACCATCTCAATAAAATAACTGAAATAAAATAAATAAAATGTCTCTATGTTATCTGAAGCTGCTATTTGAAAGTGAGGTGTCACTGAAGACTTCCTTTAAAATGCAAATAACAGCTTGGAGTGCCAATTTTAATTTAGTGAATAGTCTAGAGCAGGGGTGTCAAACTCACGTCATCACGTTGTCATCACGTGACACATTGGGACTTTTTCCCCCTTCACTAAAATGGGGGTGGGCGTGACCAGTACGTGACGCATCCGGCCCACGGGCCACAGGTTTGACACCCCTGGTTTAGAGCAAAGGGTGGAAGTCCTCTCCAATTCATTGCATAACCATTTATCTCAGAATGGTTTTTCATTTAAATTGAGAAACAAACTTAAAAAGAACTTTTCCTATGAGAGGTCAGTTTCAGCATCTCAAGGAATTGTTTAGCATACACAGAGCTTGAAGAGAATTATTATTGTTGTTGTTGTTGTTATTGTTATCTCTTTTATTCATTAAACATGAAACTCAGTCAACTGAACATTTAAAAAAGTGTCACAAATACCACTGACTGGTGCTAATGGTTGATACGGGTTTCTGCCAGCGTCCTAGGTATCAACCAAGTATCTTCTTAAGATATATGATGTTCCGAGTAGCACAGTTTTTTGCAGTTCCGCTGGTGTTATTGCAGAAAGCTGCAATATCTTGATGTTTTTTGTGAAATTCTTGGACATGGTACCAAGTGCCCCGATGACAATGGGTATCACTGTTATATGTTTCATCCATAGCCGTGTAGTTTTAATGGCCAGGTCGTGATATTTTGTAATTTTTTCCACTTCTTTTTCTTCAACTCTGGCATCTCCTGGTACAGCAATATCAATAAACTGTACTCTTCGGCCCTCGACAACTGTGATATCTGGTGTGTTGTGTTCCAAATGATGATCTGTCTATATTCAAAAGTCCCACAAGATCTTCACCGTCTCATTTTCAGTAACGTTTTCCACTTTTTGTTCCCATGACTTTTTGTATACAGGTATGTCATTTTTTTTTACATAATGACCAGTGGACTAATTTAGCAACTCAATCATATCTAACTTTATAATCAGTTGCGCAATTTTGCTGCACTCACATATTAAGTGTGAAACAGTTTCAACTTTCTCATTGCAAAGTCGGCAGTTTGGATTGTCAGTGGATTTTTGTATCTTCGCTTTCATGGCATTAGTTTGTAGTACCTGTTCTTGAGCAGCAAGTATTAAACATTCCGTTTCTTTCTTGATGGTTCCCATTTTAAGCCATGCCCATGTAAGGTTGTCATCACATTTACATTCAATGTTTTTCAAGTGTTGTCCATGCAAAGCTTTGGCTTTCCATCTATTTAATCTGTCTTTCAGCTGTTTTTCCTTATATTCTTCCTTTGTTTCTGTTGTTTTTATAATGTTCTCCATTTTTATAATGTTCTCCGTTTTCACAGCCTGCAGCAATTTTTCTGTACTCTGGTTCACATAATCATTCAAACTTCGTTTTTCTTCTTCTACAGTTTGATGTATTTCTAATAGCCCTCTCTGCCTCCTATGGCAGGTACAACCTGTCGATGTCACTTTGTGGATGTAAAGCATGGTACATATTCAAAAGTTTGCAAGTTTTCCGGTCCAAGTTTTCCAGTTCAGCTGATGATTTCAGCTGAGTAGCATATCACTGGTACTGCCCATGTATTAATGATTATGTATTAAACATTAATATGTATTAATATTAATAATTAATATTAATTAACAAGAAGGTATTTGACTCTTTACCCCACAGCTAGATTAACACCTGTCTGGAAAACTTTGGAATCAGCAAAAATATCTGTATATTTTTGAAAGCAAATATGCAAAAATGGAAAACAGTTCTAACAGCAAATGGGGAGAACATTGGTGAAGTCAATCTTCCAGGGGGACTCACTTTCACCACTACTGTTCAACATTGCATTAATTCCACTGACAATAATCCTACAAAACACAAAACTGGGATACCAAATCTCAAGCCAACATGGCAAGATAAGCCATCTACTCTAGATGGATGACTTAAAAATGTATGCAAAAAGCCCCACTGAACTTAAATCAATACTCAACACAGTTCAACTGTTCAGCAGTGACATCAAAATGAACTTTGTATTTGTATTTGTTTATTTGTCAAGTATATATGATTATAAGCAAAGTATAAACAGTAAAACATGATTGAATATATATGTTAAAGTACAAGCATGAATAAGAGTAAAAGAGGTATGAATATATGGGTACGTTAGGACAGGAATGGTAGGCACGATTGTGCGCTTATGCCAACCTCTTAGGAATGGGGTGAGGTCGATGGATTTTTCAACTTTGGACTTGAAAAATGTGCTATATTATCCATGCAGTGAGGAAAAATGAAAAAAAAATAGAAGGAATAGAACTGGGAAATGGAAGCATAATGAAAGCATTAGCAAAGGATGACGGTTACAAATACCTAGGCATATTGGAAGCAGATAACATCTTGAATGGAAAAGTCAAAGGGTCAGCACAAAAGGAATACATCAGGAGGGTCCGCAAAATATTAAAATCAAAGCTGAATGCTGGAAACATAATTAAAGCCATTAATACATGCTAGATTCATCAACTGGACTTTGGCTGAACTGGAAAACTTGGACCGGAAAACGCGCAAACTTTTGAATATATACCACGCTTTGCATCCACGAAGTGATATCGACAGGTTGTACCTGCCAAGAAAAATAGGAGGCAGAGGGCTATTGCAAATACATCAAACTGTAGAAGAAGAAAAATGAAGTTTGAATGATTATGTGAACCAAAGTACAGAAAAATCGCTGCAGGCTGTGAAAATGGAGAACATTATAAAAACAACAGAAACAAAGGAAGAATATAAGGAAAAACTGGATGACAGATTAAATAGATGGAAAACCAAAGCTTTGCATGGACAACACTTGAAAAACATTGGGGCAGTGGTATAGCACTGCATCTGTAGATTGTATAACTTGGTAATCCAATATAGTGGGCTTATAGCAAGAGAGTTTATAACTCCTGTTGAGTTCCGATACTGAAGAGTCAGGAGACGCATGTAGTGACAACAGCTCTTTATTAGGACAAGTGAAACTCCAGCAAAAGCCCAGCCGTCAGCTCCTGTTTAAATAGGGAGCCTAGGCTGGAAGGAACCAATCAGCATCGTTTCTGTTCCCGCTCAGAAGAGCGGACCTGGTTGGAAACACCTGCTAATATGCAAATCCTAAGATATAACAACTCCAATGTTAATAAATAGGGTTTTCTATGCTTCAAAGTGCTTTCAATCTCTAATGTTTCTGCAGCACCTATTTGCTCTTTGCTAAAGTAGACGAACAAGCTTTTAACCAAGACTAAAAGGAAAGTTCCTCTAATTTAAGGAATCTCCTCATGAAAATCAATGTGGTGTCTTTTTTTCAGGCTCCTGTGGAAACTTGAGAAATATTGGGCTGTTTTAAAGAAAAGCAGAAGAGCTGTGCTAACCAGGAATCCAAAGTAGTTCTTGTGAATACTTTTCAAAATGTGCTTGGATACTCTAATACATGTCATTAAATTTAAATTCTTTCTGTTCTCTTTTTGTTTAGGGTTTTTTGTTTGTTTTTTGGGGGGGGGTTTAAATTGTGGTCAATCCAAAGTCTTGAAAATTTCAAGGAGGGAACTACAATTACTTTTATAAAAAACTGGAAACCCTTTATAGAATTTTGATGAAAATTGATAAAAATGAACTGCTGATTTTCAGATTTATTGATGAAAAAGATTTGGTTATGGGAAGAAGAGAACTGTGATATGCAGTTTTGAAAGGTGGAACTAGCAATTAAGTTTGTAATTGCTGCAAAAGAGATTGGACGTTCATTTTTTAATATATTTTTCTTGCTTTTTTGCTATTCTTTTTTTCTTTACCCTTTTATACTTGTTTTCTTTTTCTATTTCTTCTTTGATGTTTCAGTAATTTTTAAAATCTTTGTAAAATCTTTTGATAAAAATTATTTTAACAATGAAAACTTAGAGGTGATGAATTGGGTGGTAAAACTGAAGTATTGCTATTCAAACATTTACTGTTTTAGGACACTCAACATGATCCTGATCTTTGCCAGCATTGTCTCGTAGAGTTTTGCTGTGTTTTTCCCCTTTAATAATTATAATTAAAGTGTAAAATCTGTCCATTTAAATTGGAAATAGAATCCATTAGCAAAACTGACCCAAAAGCATCTCTTGATTGGTTTGTCTATTATTGAAAAGGACTGCTTCTTTTTTAATGTTATACACATTCATCACCGCTGTAGCTGTTGAAAGGGGCGGGTCCAGTGGTGGGTTCCTACCGGTGCGGTCCACTCTATAGCACCGGTAGCGGCCCGCTGGTGACATCACAGTACCGGTGCGGTTGGTTGCCGGTGCCTGGGCGCTGCCATTTTTTTAAAAAAAATTATTATTATTTTAATTTTCTTCTGCACATGCCCAGAAGCCGAGCTTCCGGCACTGCGCATGCTCTGCCTTCCTACCCCACAGTGAGTCCAAGCAGGGGAAGTTGGCTGAGGGAGCGCATGAGACGCTGAAAGAATGGGCGGCAGGACCTATCTCAGTTCCCCTCCCTTCAGCGGTCTGAGAAGCCACGAACGTGCGGTGATGATCCCAGGCATTTTCGCACGTTCAAGGCAGCTCGAGCTGCTGAGGGGAGGGGGAACTGGTGACAGGAGCCTAGGATCATTGAATGGGGAGAAGCATTCAGGCCGGATGGAGCCTCCTAGAGGAACTGCTGCCGCGGTCTTGCTGCTCCTGCTGCGGGGGGCTGTGTTGTGGGTGGGCAAAGCCCCCTTCCCACTTCTCCGGCCGCTGCCAAGCTCCCGAGGCCCACACCCACCTGGTCACATGACTGACAAGCCACACCCACAAAATAAGCCACGCCCACAGAGTGGTAGTAAAAAAATTAGGAACCTGCCGCTGGGCAGGTCCTATTCATGCTGATTGAATCTTGTATTAATTTATGTTCTGCATCATACTGTGACATGCTTTTTATCTCTTGCATTGTTTGACCTTTTTGCCTTAGTAGGAAATAAAACAATATGATTGTTTTCACTCACTACTCTGAGTATATTTTACCGACTTAGGTTAATACATCATGTAACTGATGTAATGGACTCTGACCCTCAAAGGTTTATGCTATAATAAAACTGTCATTTTGGTATGACTTTTGAAGTCCCCTTGAAGTCCAAAAAAAGGGGGGCTATATGTTTTAACAGATGAGGTATAAGGTTGCCCCAACATGATGTTCCATTCCCACCTCAGATGTCCACATGATGAGAGTGGACAAATTTAAAAGAAAAGATTTCTTAAGGGACAAGGATCTCCAATCATGCCAAATCATATAGAAGCCCATATACATATAGGTCTACATCAAGAGGTTTACATTTTTCTGAACAATTTACTTGACTACCAATGATAATAGTGTAAAAGGGAGAAAAATTCATAAGTATCCCAAAGACAGATGTATATGTTCCAAAAACATCTAACAGGTAGGTACTCAACTTATCCCAGTGCCTGGAAGATCAACCAGCTTTTTCAATAGCAGGAAGTTATGAGGCACATTGAGTAAGTCAATGCACTAACTTTTTAAAAAAAATACTTGCGTTATCAGATCATAGATGTGTAGATTCTAATGATACATAACATCTCAAGAAATAATCATGGAAAATGAATATTTTTTTACCCTGGAGTATAATAATTCTTCCAAAAGTAAGTATTTTCCATTAAATTGTCAATTTCAGCATGAAATTTTTAAATTAGGTCCTTAATCATAGAAATCAACAAGGCAATATCATTCTGTCTGCTAAGGAATTGCCCAGAGATTGTGATCTCATTAATACAGAATTGCTGGCTTGAATTTGGCGTCTTGCCCCTCACAACTGTGCCATTCAGCTATTGCACATTGCATTGTTTAGTCGCAATATCCTCTCTTTCTCTGTCCTTGCAGTTCTAGATGTTCCCATATTGTTTCCATTAACAAGTGAATCCCAGTTCTTCTAATGTTGAAGCTTTCCATGTAATGCCCACCTTCTTCAATATCAAGATAATAGACTATGGGTAATAGACTACACCTTATAAAAGTATCTTCCCATTAAATCAAAGTAAGTATTTCACACTAGAGAATTACAAGGAGTACCTAATAAAAGATGCAAAATCCTTGTCTTACACTGGTCAGGCTTTTTGAACTGTTCCTTTTATATGCCACTTAAAACGTCACATGAAACATAACGGCCATCACAACAACTTAATTTCAGCTACAGTGAGATTTAATTCCACAGTATCTCTGGTAATAAATAGATTTGCTCTGGCAGAGTGGATGAGGCTGTACTTTTGATATGTTCTTCTCCAAGCAGAATTAGCTGACCTATTAGAACAGGCGTATGTTATTTGCTTACTGTAGTGTTTTCTACAGTTTTTGTATTTGTTTTTTTCTGTTGTGTTTATTTTTGTTGTTGTGTGTATTTAATTGTTATGTTTTTAAAGGAAAACTCAATAAATATTATTCTTTAAAAAAAAAGAACAGGGGTGTCAAACTCAATTTCATTGAGGGCCACATCAGGATTGTGTTTGACCTCGGGGGGGCGGGGTAGGTGTGGCCAGGATGGGCATGGCCAACTTGATGTCACTCGTGTCAGGGGTGCCTCTGGTGGCCCGAGCGCTCTGCCAGAGAAAATGGGCTCCCGAGCTCCATTTTCAGCTGCGACAACCTCCTGCAACTCTCTGCCAGTGAAAACGGAGCTCAGGAGGCCTCCTGAGCTCCATTTTTGCTGGCAGAGGCACCGCGGGCTGGTCCTTTGCTGTTTACAGGGCAGCCCCACAGGCCAGATCTAAGCACCCTGCCCGGCCCTTGGGCCTTGAGTTTGACACCCTTGTATTAGAATGTGTAGGGAATAGTTGCTAATGCTCTCATATTTCCTGGAGTTGAGGGGAGCCAAGTCTAGGCACCACTTTTCTGTGATCGCTCTGGATTGGTCTCTCTTTGGAGATCAGAATCACCCATTATCTCTTCTGGTTTCTGGAAAGTTATTAAAATCCTATTTATTTCTGATGACATATTCTTAATTTATTGTATTGCATTTTATTAGTTTTACTTACTTTTATTGTTCTTGTTATTTATTTTAATATCTTTACTATGGAGGAATTAATTGTCATTGTATTTCCTATCTTGCAAGATGCTGAGCAGTGTTTAATTGCAGTGAGGTATAAGTTAAATAAGAAATTATGTATCTGCTTCACAATTATTCATATATTGGTCAGAACATAGAGATAAAGAAGACTATTTTCATCAGGAGAGATATTGACGGAGAGTGTTTTAGCAAAAAGGAAGCAAGTAAACCCTACTTTTGGAAATTCAGATACTTTTTTTCCAAAGTTCCCAAAGGAATTCAAAAGAGCACATGTGATATGTTATTGGTTTCAAACTCTATAGCACATCTTTGATGACAAAGATTGTTATACCGAAATACTAAGGACACTGGAATATTGAGGTATTGAAAATGCAGTTCTATATATGTTTTCCTGAAAGTGAGATTCACTAAATTCATTAGGAGTTACTTTGAACTAAACATGTGTATGAAAGCCAGTTTGGTGGATTGGTATAGGCACCAGAAACTGGGAGACCTTGAGTTCTAGACCTGCCTTAGGCAGAAAGCCAACTGGGTGATATTTGGCCAGTCACACACTCTCAGTCCTAGGAAGCAAATAATGGCAAACCACTGATGCAATCTTGCCAAGAAAAGTCTAGGCAGTCACCCACCAGGATCAAAAATAACTTGAATGAAAAAAACAAAAGAAAAGGGGATATAAAACTGATCTTTAGATCTACTCGAAGGAAGTAAAATTTTCTTTTGAGAGTTGCTTTAATGCATTGATTCCTTTAAGAAGTGGTATCTTTTTTCATGCTCATTTGGAAGCCTTGTAAAAACATGGCTGTTTTAATAACCAGCAGAGAAGTAACATACTTAAGCAAATATGAAATATTTGCTCCTAATAATTTGTAAAACAGGCATACAGATCATGCACCAATACCATATAAATTGACAGGTCATGAAAAAGCAAGACCACACTGAATGTTCTCATATTCTATTATAAGGTAGAGCAGCGGTTAACTCTACTTACCTTCCCTACCAGTTCGGAAGTGCACACTCCACGCACATGGGCTTGCTTTGCTCATGCGTGTGCGCTTTTTCACCCACTGTGCATGCGCAGAAGGCTTTGCGCATGCGCAGAGGATTAAAAAAAAGAAAATGGTGACATCTGGGCAGGTGGACGGAGCCTCATGCTACTGCCACTACCAGTTCTCTGAACCACGCGCCGCCGCTACTACCAGTACACCCGTACCAGGCCAAACCGGTAGCATTTCACGCCTGAAAGAGGATAGAAGATATCAATTCAGGATAGAGTGCCTATTTTCATGGCAATTCTTTATTTCATCTTCCTGAATATGTCAGCCATAAGATGCCTTTACAAAGCTCCATTGTAATATTAATTTATCTGTGATGAAGTCACTAAAGAACTGTTAATCAACTGTGTTTACTCATTTGCAATCATAATGACAACAGAAACTACCCAAATGACCCTGATCACAAGTTTACATACTCCAGTTCTTAATACAGTGTGTTGCCCCCTTTAACATCAATGACAACTTGAAGACTTTTGTGGTATGTGTGGATGAGGCTCTTTATCTTCTCAGATGGTAAAGCTGCCCATTCTTCCTGGCAAAAAACCTCCAGATCCTGTAAATTCTTGGGCTGTCTTGCATGAACTGCACGTTTGAGATCTCTCCAGAGTGGCTCAATAATATTGAGGTCAGGAGATTGAGATGGCCACTCCAGAACCTTCACTTTATTTTGCTGTAGCCAATGACAGGTTGATTTGGCCTTGTGTTTAGGATCATTGTCATTTTGGAATGTCCAAGTATGTCCCATGCGCAGCTTCCGGGCTGATGAATGCAAATTGTCCTCCAGTATCTTTTGATAACATACTGCATTCATCGTGCCATCAATTCTGACCAAATGTCCTGTGCCTTTGTAGCTCACACATCCCCAAAACATCAGCGATCCACCTCCGTGTTTCACAGTAGGAATGGTGTACTTTTCATCATAAGCCTTGTTGACTCCTCTCCAAATGTAGCGTTTATGGTTGTGGCCAAAAAGCTCAATTTTGGTCTCATCACTCCAAATGACTTTGTGCCAGAAGGTTTGAGGCTTGTCTCTGTGCTGTTTGGCGTATTGTAAGCGGCATACTTTGTGGCATTTGCGTAGTAATAGCTTTCTTCTGGCAACTCGACCATGCAGCCCATCTTTCTTCAAATGCCTCCTTATTGTGCATCTTGAAACAGCCACACCATATGTTTTTAGAGTGTCCTGTATTTCACCTGAAGTTATTTGTGGGTTTTTCTTTGCATCCCAAACTATTTTTCTGGCAGTTGTGGCTGACAGTTTAGTTGGTCTACCTGACCGTAGTTTGGTTTCAACAGAACCCCTCATCTTCCACTTCTTGATTAGAGTTTGAACACTGCTGTTTGGCATTCTCAATTCCTTGGATATCTTTTTATATCCCTTTCCTGTTTTATACAGTCCAACTACCTTTTCCCGCAGATCTTTTGACAATTCTATTGCTTTCCCCATGACTCAGAATCTAGACACGTCAGTGCGGCACTGGATGAAGGATGCAAGGGTCTGTCAGGAGGCCAGAAACTCATTAGCCTTTTATACACACACACTGATTACATGCAAACAGATCACAGGTGATGGTGGTTACCTTAAATAGCCATTCACACCCCTTTGTGTCAACCTTGTGCATGTTATCCAGGCCAAAAGCACCAGGGTATGTAAACTTTTGATCAGGGTCATTTGGGTAGTTTCTGTTGTCATTATGATTGGAAAAGAGTAAACACAGTTGATTGATAATAAATGGCTTCAGTCAAACACTTACCATGAGTGACAGAAAGGTTTTCGTGTTATCATTCATATTCTCTGAAAAATGGCCAGGAAATCATAAATTCTTCCAGTGTTTGCCTCCTTAACCCACATTTTCTGCTACAAAAAATAAAATAAAATTTTCTGCTACAAAAAAAGAATAATTTCAAAAGGAAGCCATTGTTTGTGGGTTATTTTCTCTAACCCTGCTAAAAGTGGTTCTGAATACCGCGTCGGCCCTATAAAAATAATACTGTATCATTTGGGGAATATGGAGGAAATATTTAAATGTGGAATGCTCTTTTCTTTCCACAAATACCTTCAAAATGCTTATTTGACACCCCACTCCCCCTAAATTATGACAGGAGACAGGTCATAATAACTGATGTAATAGGCAAGGAGGGAGAATGGAACACAATTCCCTAAACCCAATAAAATAAGCAATTACTCCTGTTATCTGAATGGCTCTGTCAGTAGAGAAGTTTTCTGTGTCGCAACAGAATCTAACAGAGCCAGTTGCCTTTAAGCATCAAAGACTTTGGCCTTATTATCTTCTGGAGATGTGCATGTATAATCAGCTTCCCCAACAAATGGGGAGAAAATGTCTCTGGCAAAACTCTAAAATGGTGATAAACTATGTCCAAATGATTAATTCAAGAAATTCTCCATCACGCTGTGGCAACATGTGCCCGTCTCTTCTGTCATGCCCTTGGAGATTTTCCATGCTAAATGTATGTGCATATTTTTCATGGCCAATGATATTTGAATTGCAGCCTGCTCCCATGCAGAACATAAAACACTTCAAACTGCATAATGCAGACTAAATTATAAGTTCTCCAGTGGCCTGAGGTAGCAAGGGCCATAATAATGAGTGTGCTTAAGTGACTTGGTAGAATTTTTTTTCCGCTTTAATTTAATACCTTGACTCACTGCTTCCTTTTAAAAAAATTGTTTCATACTCTTATAAGAACAATATAATATTAGGAAAGATGGTTCTTTCTTTGCTTTAAAATGCACTATTCTAGCTCAAGGATGACCAATTCAGACACGTCAATCACTTCCACATGAAACTAGAATTCCTATGCATCTGGGAGATAATTCTTTTTTTTATCATTCCAAGTTCTTTTGAGAATATGTGCATTATAGATTTAATTTATTCAAGCAACTTATTAATAGCACCAATTTCTTTATTAGAGATGGAAACAGGTGCACTACTTTCCTGTAACCCCACGCTAGTAGTCAAAAAGCAACATTATCTGAATATATTATTTTATGAACTGAAGGTTTCATCCAATCTTAGTGTCTAGAAAACAGGTGTCTGAGTTAGGAATGCACTGGACACGCCCAAAATTCCTCAATGAATGAACATGTGTGTTGTTGTTTTTTGTCCTCTCATCTCTAAGCCTTTCTCCTTGATTATGATGCCCCATAGAATAACTTAATAAGTCTGATATAAACACTGAAAACTGGCAGGTGTGTATGTGTGTGTATAATTTATATGTCATGCTTATCAACATAATTGATGCCATGTCAAACAGCAGATGTTATAGGAAAGACATGCTGATGCCTGAATAAGAGGATAGTTTGAAATTTCAGTTGCAAAATTTGTCAAGTGAAATTGTGGTTTTGCATTGGGCTAAATGTTGTTCCCTAATTGTTCTCTTCTGCTTCTCACCCATTGTTTTGGAGCATAATTGCTACAAGTTCTTATTAAACTAGGATGTCCTACTATGTCTGAATAAAGGAGTCTTTCATAATAAGCCAGGATCATGTCAGGATCTGAATCATGGAAACCTCATTGTTAAATTTTTAACTTCTAAGCAACATTCATTGAACTAGAAATTCTAGGAGTTTTCAAATCTTTCTGGTTCACTCCACGGGGCCAAAAGAAACTCAAAATACATGTTTTATATCTTACTTGAATGCTGTATTATCAACACTTCCCTCACTGACAAAAGGTCCCCCTGACGTAATTTGTTCCTTTCTGTTTACCACATTCAATGGCACAGAGCTGATTTTTTTGGTGATCCAGGCCACATGTTTGATGGAATATTGGACCAACTTTTGTTTATTTGAACCAAAATCTTACAAGTAAAAGAATTGTTAGGAAGAAAGGGAAGTGATGACATGTTGCCTATCATATTGCATAATTATAGGGTCACGTCCTAGAATGTGAAAAGTTATTGGAAGCGATGATGAGTAGTTGCAAAACCAGATGCACAATTAGCTCCATGACTGAGTTCACAGACAGTGATAAGTCAAAATATATGTTGTTTGGTTTTCATTTAGCACATTCTGTGAACCCAGCTACTTGTTAATACATATGTGCTATATAAGAACCCTTCCACTATGACCTAATCAACAAGCTATAATAAAAAATAGATAATAGTTTAGCATAGTATCAAAATCCAACTTGTATCTTGCAAGGAATGTTTATTAAACTCTGAGTTTTACAAATTGTAAAAAAAACAAACGAACAGTAGTGATATATTTCTTTCTCAGAAATTACTGAACAGTTTGTTCTTTTAGAAGGTATTTTTTTAAAAAGCTTATAGGAACTTCTCTCTTCTACAGTTTCAGTTATATAACCGAAAAGACCATCCATAAGAATGGGATATCATATAATCCCTTTGTAAACAGTTTCATTTTTCAGAAAGACACAAATATTTTTGAAAGTACCTTGTTTTCCCTAAAATAAGACATCCCCTGATAATAAGCCCAATCGGGCTTTTGAGTGCATGGCAATAAGGCCAAGAGCTTATTTCAGGGTTCAAAAAAAATAAGACAGGGTCTTATTTTCGGGAAAACACGGTAGTATGGATTTTTTCCTTGTATGGATACACTTAATTGTACTTTAAACATGATAACGATACAGACTAGCTTTCCAGTTTGTGCAATCTAAGCTTACTTGGCTCCTTTTACAGGGAAAGAATTAAACCCATTAATAAACATTCTTTCCAACTGAAATAAATCAGTTCATAATGGCTTTTGACTGGATCTGGCCCAATCCACTAAAAGTCACAGTCTGGATAAAGGGCATGTAAATCCAGCCAACAAACGATCTAACATCACAAGCACTGCATAACGTCCCCAATATGTTAGGCTTTCTTGCCAAATAATGATCATTTTGCTCCGAGCATTGTCTTCACTCTCCACCACCCCCATCCATTGTTTTTTTCTCTAGTGAAAATTCTTTTGGATTTTAAAAAGGCATTTAGTCTCTATGGTTTAAGGCTATTGAATACTCTCCCCCTCTACACATATGCCCCCAAAGTGCTTGAGGGTATTCAGAACCTTGAAGGTAGCCTAACACTGCCGTCCTCTTACATTTGAAGGCAGCTCATTCATTCCAAGTGGACAGTTATTCTTCAAAGCCTTCTTTGGAGGGAAGTAAGTGCCAGTTCTGATTTGTATTGTTTTTTCACAGTTACAGAGCTCTGTGCTGAGACCTTCTCGATGGCTCCAGGCACATTTAACATAAAGCAGAAAGAGAAAGAGAGAACTGATGGTAGCTTGGAATCTTCCTATCATAGAGTAGATCTGAGGAAGGCTTTCTGTCTCATGGAACCTGGTGAAATGTTGCATTTTTCAGACCCAAACAGCTTCCAACAAAACTTGAACATAAAGGCATCCACACTGCAGTTTAATTTCCAAACATTATGTAAAATGATCAGCTCATTATTCTGTAATAAGCAGGTAGGCACGGTACCTTTTACTCTTAGCTATAGACATTGAATATTTTTATAATCTTCCCCAGTGAAAGAAAGCATATTTCTTTTAGAGAATTCACCCATGAGAGAATCTTGTCAAGTGCTAGTATTCAGGTTTTGGTACCTTGTTTTTCAAGTGAAGGATATCTCACAACCACAGTTCCGCATGTTAACTGATGTTTGAGATCTCCTGCTGCAAATAATACCCAGTATTTGTTCAAATTAGTTTACAAGCTTTTCACTTTGCCTCATTAAAAAAAAGACCAATGCAAGGCATTAATGATTTATAGAACTAAGGTGAAATTCATACACCTCTTTGGAACAATGCCCAAGGCTATCATCTAAGCTGTCCTATTATACCTATTCTTTCACTATACATAAATGTTTCTGCTGGAAATCACCTGGCAAGGTTGCCTGTTTGGCTGGCATATTCATGCCCTCATCACCTCACGGCTGGACAACTGTAACGTGCTCTAACGGCTACCCCTAAAGAGTATCCTGAGACTGCAATTGGTGCAAAATGCAACTGCGCGAGCTGTAGTGGGTGTGCCTAGATACACCCATGTAACACCTATTCTTCGCCAGCTGCATTGGTTGCTCATTAGTCTCCGGACGCAATTTAAGGTGTTGGTTTTAACCTTTAAAGCCCTACATGGCTCAGGGCCAGGTTACCTCCGGGACCACATCCTACTGCATACCTCCCTACAACCGGTTAAGTCCCACAGAGTTTATCTCCTCCAGGTCCCTTCAACCAAGCAATGCCGGTTGGTGGGACCGCGGGGGGAGGGCCTTCTCTGTGGGAGCCCCGTCTCTCTGGAACCAACTTCCCCCAGAGATCCGGATTATCCCCACCCTACTGGCCTTCCGTAAAGCCATG
Source organism: Diadophis punctatus similis (assembly GCA_023053685.1). Classification (NCBI taxonomy): domain Eukaryota; kingdom Metazoa; phylum Chordata; class Lepidosauria; order Squamata; family Dipsadidae; genus Diadophis; species Diadophis punctatus. The sequence continues at coordinate 113,880,998 of JALIGW010000003.1, read as the reverse complement.
AAAACATGACTCTTCCTGCAGGCGGGGTGAAATCAAGATCAATCCCCCATATGTGGATGATGGTCTGTTTTTAATTTTTTTTAAATTTTGTAATTTTTTAATTATTGGTATCGTTTTTATAAATTGTTTCGTATTATGTTGTACACCGCCCTAAGTCCTACGGGAGTTGGGCGGCATATAAAAACGACCAAATAAATAAATAAATAATAAATCCTGTTTTTCTCTCAGAGGATGGATACTTTTCCATGGCATTTGAACAATGATTGTGGAGTGGGAATTTCCTTGACATTCAATATGCAAGCTATATGTAGCATCAAGGTTCATGTACCATTTATGAGTATATAAGGCAGAGGTCTTCAAACTTGGCAACTTTAAGACTTGTGGACTTCAACTCTTGTGGACTTGTAGACTTCAACTCTTCAACTTCTGGCTGGAGAATTCTGGGAGTTGAAGTGCACAAGTCTTAAAGTTGCCAAGTTTGGGGACCCCTGATATAATGGTTACTATCTGAAGATTCTGTGTCACATCTAGCAGCATACCCTTGTTATCCTTTCAAATGAGTTAAAAGTCAAATAGTTTCATACCCTTATAATGATACCTAACACATTAGATGTTATCTCAGTGGGGAGGAAAAGCATAACATTTCACCTCGGTCTTTTGATTGAAAACTGTATTTGACTATGAGCAGTTTGGAGCAGCTATGAAATGGCACCAACAGTGTCACTGCCAGATATTTTGACAGTAAAACTATGGAGATACGCAATCTATAGGTTAGCTGACTGCAACATCAGCTTACAACTGGTATTTGTAAATGGGCCATCATAGTTCACCTATTATTAGCTCAAACACAGGGTTAATACTTCAAACATCTCCCCACCCCCACCCCATTTGTTTATTTCCAGTTACTGATGGCCTAGGAGACATAAAAAGAAGATACAATTTGCAGGCAACACAAGCCACTAGGCTCTGAGTCCAAACTAGATGAACTATGACGTGAATCTCTTCCTTAGCAAGATAGATGGCCTTCTAGTGCAATGTTTCTCAACTTTGGCAACCTTAAACCATGTGGATTTCAGGTTCCAGAATTCCCCAGCCAGCATTAATTATCTGTCATAGCACAGGAAACCATAGCTGTAAACTGGAGAAAACTCAAAATTATATCTTGGCAAAATGAGGTATATAGACACTTATATCTATATAACCTTCACATAACTTCACATAAGTTTATTGGGATTATGCTGTCTTTTAGCTATCATTTGGCATCTTTACTGCTAACTTGTGAAGAATAGAAAAAGTAAGACAAGGTTCTTCCCATCTGTACTTTATTGTCTGTACTCCCATTTGCTGGCAAGACAGTTTTGATCATGAATATTCAGACACATTTTTATTTTTGTTCATTATTAAATTTATATCCCACCTTTATTTCTATAACAAAGCAGCACACGTAATAGTCCTGCCTCCTACTTTCCCTGTAATAACAACCCTGTGAGGTGGGTTGGGCTGAGAGAAAGTGATTGACCCAAAGTCACCCAGCCACCTAAGGGAAAACTAGAACTCACCAACTCCTGGTTTCTAGTCAAGGATCTTAACACCTACACCAAAGTGGTAGTTATGTACAATGGACAAGAGAGTTCTAATTAACTTGGAGATTAAGTGCACAGACATTGATAAACATTAGCTTTATTCCTGTAAGAATGTAAGACGCTTACAGATTGTTCCATACTCTGATGTCATGCAACAAGGCAAGCTCTGCTGTTGACATCTGGATTAATTCATTGACATCAAGAGGTAGGCTAGCCGAAGAACACAAGATTAAGGCAAGCACTGCAAAAGCAAATACGAACTGTGTGTCTTACCTCACTCTAACACATAAGCAGAATTAAATGTCCAAGAGTCTCTACTGAATTTAATGTTTTTGATTAAATATATATACTGTTGTACTATACAGGTAGATGGTAACAATGACATTTCCATTTCTGAGCTGAGAGAGGCACAATCTCTTATTTTCTGTCCTGAAAATAAACTTCCAAAGAAGTACATGTAAGTGGAAATACACTTTTTTATCACTCAATGTATCTAGTGCCAGTCCGATTTTCAGATGCGTAGATACTGATTGTTCCCTATTTTGTGCTCAATTATGGTTGGGAATTCAGTAAATTCAGTAAACCTCCCAACAAGTCTAAAGGGCAATAGGTTGACAGAGACAATTAAAAGTTTGTTCCGCATAATGGTTGTAACATGTCAGCTAGTTCTTCAAGGACAGTTGTTCTTGAGGTAATGTTAATTTTAAAAATGTATGGCTTAATCTTCTGTGATGTTGGTGCATCACTCAAGATTGACTTTATGAAGAAATGAATGGAAGGGTGGAGGCTCAGAATGGCCCACTGAATGGGGAACCATCCTCTAACTCTTCTGGAGGGGGGCTTGTGAGAGATTGGGTGCCTTCTATGGGTGCCATTGATCTTTTGTACTCCTCGTAGAGAATTCATTCATTCCAGACCATAATAATGCTGTGCTACCCCTCTGCATTGTCTTCCATAAATCATGGCATCACCCTCAGCACTCAGAGGGACCTCAGTACCTGCCCAGGTTTTAGACAATTCAAAACTGATTTACAAATCTATAACCATAAGCTTTCATTTAACTTCCTAAGCATTCCTTTCAAAATAATCTGAATAATTTCTATTCCAAAAATCACCTTGTGAACATAAATAGCATCCAGTTTATCCAAACTGAGTTTCTTTACTGCATAACTTTACCTTTTTGTGGGGGTGGAGGCACAACAGTAAAAATGCATACAGTTAGTTTTTATTATTATTTAGGTCAGACTTTATCTTGCAGGTTATTGAAAACCAGGGACTTTTTCTTCAATAGTTCCAAAACTGAGCTCACAGTGACCCCTGCTGGTGATTGTGATTTTAATTGAAGAGCTCATAAAATTATTAACCATACAAAGGCCCAGATTTTTAAAAAATATAATCCCACAAATTAAAGCATCATAAATCAGTAATACAAAGGATCATCATTCTGTTCATTATTTTTTTTCTTAATTCCTCTTGTTCAGTGACAATAATATTACTTTAATTTTTACTGTCAGAATATTAATATATGTGATAGATATCAGAGCTGAAGTGGTGCAGTGGTTAAATGCTGCGACTGCAGGCTGACTGCTAGTTCAGCAGGTCAGTGGTTCAAATCTCACTAGGCTCAAGGTTGACTCAGCCTTCCATCCTTCCGAGGTCGGTAAAATGAGGACCCAGATTGTTGGGGGCAATATGCTGAACTCTGTAAACCGCTTAGAGAGGGCTGTAAAGCCCTATGAAGCGGTATATAAGTAAAGTGCTATTGCTATCAATGAATATGAATAATTAAATAGGTAATCATAAAGATTGAAAGAAATGTCTAATGCAATTCCATGCATGGCTACTCTTGAGCAACTTTTATTGAGTTCCTCAACTCATGTAACTGTGCATAGGTTACAGCCTTTATTTGGGAAAAAGACCCATTTGAATTCAGCAAGATTTCTTCAGAGAAGATAAAATTATACTTGTACTGCTTACAGTGTTCAGCACATAACTTAAATAAACAACATCTCAGCATATTAACACACCATTCCTTTAAAAAAAATACTCATAACTATCATTTCAATAATTTGGGGGGATGGTTTTTGAATTTGAGACATGAATAGGTTAGAATGCCATACTGCAGGCTACTTCTGCTGACTGCCAGCTGCCTGCAATTTGGCAATTCGAATCTCACCAGGCTCAAGGTTGACTCGGCCTTCCATCCTTCCGAGGTGGATAAAATGAGGACCCAGATTGTTGGGGGCAATATGCTTACACTGTAAACCACTTAGAGAGGGCTGTAAAGCACTGTGAAGCAGTATATAAGTCTAAGTTCTATTGATATTGATATCATGGCAATAGATAAAAATCGACTTTCGTGGGGGGGCGGGATAGAGGCATCTCAAGTAATTGTGCATAATTAAATTTTCTTTTTAAGTTTTTTGCAAAAACTACAAGATAATCTTCTAACGCTTTTTATCATTCCAACATATCTTGATGAAAAATCACAAATAGCTATTGATTTACTAATTGTAACTCTTTGTTAGCAGTATTTTAACTGCTACCAAATCTGGGTTGCAAAGATTCAGAAGACCACCAGTTGGCAGCATAGAGCCACATATAATTTCATACAATCCCATAGTTGTCATGAAAGCCAGGCATTCCCATGCATCTCTTGACAAGGTGGCTTCAGTGGGTATGTTAATAACCCTTAAAACATCATGCTTTCAGTTCTCCATACAAATAGTCTTCAACCTATGTCCACAATAGGGACCAGCATTTCTGCGGCTATATAATTGAGCCACACCTAATATTACTGCCATTTTGCAAAAGTTGTTAAGTGAATTGCATGGTCGTTAAGCAAATCTGGCTTCCCCCATTGACTTTGCTTGTTGGAAGCCAGCTAGGAAGATTGCAAATAGTGATCACATGAGCGTGGGATGCTGCAGTCATTGTAAATTCATGCCAGTTGCCAATCTGCCAGTTGAAATTTGTTCACAGGACCACGGGGATGCTGTAACTGGTTATAAGTCACTTTTTTTTAACTACTGCCATATCTTTGAACAATTACTAAATGAATGGTTGTAAGTCAAGGACTATCTGTACCATTATTACTCTGGTGAACAGTAGACCAATTCCTATTCCAGTCTCATGTTCTAGGTATTCAAAATGAGTAAACTGTTGGATAGGTTGATGGGTTGCTTAGATTTATACCTTTAAATTTGTGGCATATATTTGGAAGAGTTTCACATTGTCTAATCAGGTTTCGATAATCTATATCAGCTTGGTATATTATTTCAAAATGAAGTGGGAAATGATATGTTACTTTCCGTTGACCGTCCTGGCACTATTAATAGGTCCTGGAGATTGGAGGGATTACGGTAAGGTTTCCATGATTATGTTTTGAAAAAAGTCTTCAAAATAGATGAACACATAATTTGGAGTTAACATGGAATCATATCTAGTTTGGTATAGTGATTAAGGTAACAGGAAAGAAACCAGGAGAGCAGGAGTTCTAGATTGCCTTAGGTACAAAGCCAGATAGGAGCTTGGACTAGTCGCTTTCTCTCAACCTTAGGAAGGAAACGATGGCAACCCATTTCTGAAAAATCTTGCCAAGAACGCTGCAAGAATTAGCTCAGGCAGTCGTCAGAAGTCAAAAACTGACTCAAAGGCTGGACAGGTAGTCCTCAACTTACAATTGCAATTGGAACCAGAATTTCGGTCATAAAGCATGATCACATTACTTAGTAATGGCAATCCATGTAGACCTGGTTGGTCTCATTAACTGAATCCCATAGTCCAGTGATGGCGAACCTTTTTTCCCTCGGGTGCCGAAAGTGCATGTGCGCGTGCTATCGCACATATGCGAGTGCCCACACCCATAATTCAATGTCTGGGGAGGGCAAAAACGGCCTTCCCTCACCCCCCGGAGGCCGAAAATGGCCCACTTCCCAACTTCTGGTGGGCCCGTTAGGCCCATTTTTTGCCCTCCCCAGGCTCCAGAGGCTTCCCTGGAGCCTGGGGAGAGCAAAAATGCCCTCACTCGTCCCCGTCGGAGGCCCTCTGGAAGCCGAAAACGCCCTCCCAGAGGCTCGTTGCGAGCCAAAAATCAGCTTGCCAGCGTGCACATGCGCGCTGGAGCTGACCTAGGCAACGGCTCGCGTGCCGGCAGATATCGCTCCGCGTGCACCTGTGGCACGTGTGCCATAGGTTCGCCATCACTGCCATAGTCATTAGACAAGGCAACTTCCTTCCTCCCACCCCTGTTGTTATGGATTTAGTTTCATTTGAGTCATTTCCCACAACTACATTATTTAATTATATACTTGTTTTTCTTAACCTTACAGCAAAAATAACCAACATTCCAACTCTCTGTGGTCCCCCAACCTGTTTAAAACTTCTTAAATCAAAATACTTTTGTTTTTATTATATATTTTTTGCCAATTGTATATTAAATTCTGAAGTCTGTTTAAAATGCCTTAAATCAAAAGAAGATAAAAGTCACCAAATTAAACTCACCATTTTGAAGGTCTCTAACATCCATAAAGTGGTTAAATTGAACATCTCTCAATGTCATTAGAAATTAGTGCAATTAAAAACTAAACATTAGAAGTTCAGCTGGCTTAGAGTTCTTATTAAAGCACACTTGCACTGCTGAAAGCAAAGATGTCTGTCATCTCTCTTAACTACTGGCACTCAAATCCATGGGAGACTACAGATTTACAGTCTCCTCATGAGGAGCTGCCATTTAAATCATTCCTGTTCTCTCTTTCTCCAGAGAGCTTTGAAGGATTACTCACCAGTCTTTCATTCTACACAGCAGTCATTGTTTCTGCTTATTCTTGATGACATCTTCAGTTCAGCCATGACCAATAGCAGAAACCTGAATTTTTCCATGATCAGGTGAATCTCTACAAGGGATTCTATGGGAGGCCATTTTGGGAAATGGTTTGGAAGCTTCGTTTGTGTAAAATCCAGCTGCATTTCTAAATGAAAGGATTGATAAAAGTGCTCCATTAACCTCGGTTGCCAGTTTGTTTCCAGGTACATATTGAAATCTTGGTTCTGAGTTTTAAAGCCTTGAATAAGTGTAATTCCTAGTTTTTTAAAGTTATATCTCCTCCCCTTGCTTTGGTCAAATCTGTCAGCTAAGCCATGTGTTCTAAAGGAAAGGATCATATTTGGTTTGTTTTTATTTTGCTTTTAGTGCCTTCAAGTCAGTGTTAGCTCTTAGTGATTGCCTGGACAGTTTTCTTGACAAGATTTCAGAAGTGCTTTTCCCATTGCCTCCTTTCTAGGGCTAAGAGAAAGTGACTGACGCAAAGTCACTCAGCTGGCTTTGTGCCTAAAGCAGGGCCTAGAACTACTGGACTTCTAGTTGCTGGCCTATATGCCTTTACCAGTAGATCAAACTATCTCATCTCACTTGTAGACTGGTGCTAATGCAATATTCTTCCTCAAAAAGATGGACTGCATATCTGTATTGCTGTTCTCCCAAGCATTTTGACATTTTTGGTAATGTAGTATTGAAAAATTACATGTGCGCAGTCCGTTGGGAAAGTGCCTTACAGTATATATTTCTTAATGTGACACTTATTACTGCATTTTGTATTTGAATCTTTTAAAATTTTTTCATGGGTTTTGTAATATTCTCATAAACATATTATTATTGGGTTGATTGAAAGTTATAAATAAAGTATATGTTTTCATTCTTAGTAAATTTGTGTTATTCAAAATTAGATAAAATGGGTAGTTTTACAAGCCTGTTTTAACGTTTTGAAAAAATATCACCAGGTGGCAGCAACTCCATAATTTTTTGAAAAGTTGTCTCTGTCCTGTTAAGCATAATCAACCCAGTGGAGAGAGGAACATAAGAATTATATCCAGCAATTTTCTATATAATTTATCATAAATTGTGAAGGATGGGTTCCATCCCTTCAACTCATATTCTGCTCACTAAGTTACAAAGTTCTTATTCATATATATGAAGACTGATAAGACTTCATAAGACTGATAAGTACATTCCATAAGAAAGGTTTAGCTGTATGTTTAGTATGTTTAGCTGAGGAAGGTACTCTTCAAATTCTGAAAGGTATGCCACATAGAAGAAGGCAGAAGTCAGCTGAATATTAAGGAATATTAGGGAAAACTTCCAAGATAAGAACAATTTGACAAATTGGCTGGGGAATTCTGGGAGTTAAAGTCAAGAGGTCTTAAATTTGCTGAGCATGGACACCTCTTTTCTAAGCCATGCTCTCAGCCATGAAGTCAGGCTAAGATTTGTTTTTCTTGAACAGATAGGATTCGTTAAAAGAATATCTTGTTTTAAGAGTAGGAATAATTGTAGTTAAAACAGCAGACATGAGATGAAGATGCTGCCTTTAAACATTCAGAAGATTCAGAATATTTTTCTCTATCCTAGAGTGGATTTTTTTCAGGATTCCCTATCACTTTGTAATTACTGAAACTGGACACAAGGGGGAAGTGGACCACATGTCAAATATATTTCACAGAGCCTCCCTATGTAATCTTCAAGTAGTTCTTGAACACTCCAGGTTCCTCTCACATTTGCTGCTGATTGAAGATTATAACTCTTCTCAAAAAAACACCCCAAAAAGACTAATATCTTCCCTTGTTAAGAAAGACTGATTGTTGCATGCAGATTGTTTCATGCTGAGGAGGAAAGAGGCTATTCTCCGTTCCCAATAGTGTGACTCAGCAATGGGTTGCTCCTGGTTCAGACCAGTTCTTAGAACCGGTAGTGCCGGAGGCGGGAGACTCCGCCCACCCTCCCGGGACGCTTCTGCGCATGCAAACTGGTAGCAAAAATATTTACAACCCACCACTGGTGTGACTACCATCCAAAATCACCCTCATGCTATAATCAGGATTATTTTAAACTAACCTCTTCTGATATCAGAGGAGGTTTCACTGTTCAGGCTAAAAACATCTGCCATAGTTAGCCAAAATTTTGAATTTCAGCCAAAATTCAAATCATTGAACAGTAGCAGCCTGTTCAGATTGTTTACAGGCACAGGTAGAATCAGGAGAAGAACTAAAGAAAAAAACCAGGAAGCTTAAGATCTGAAATTAAGGTGTAAAGGCAAAAGATTTGAAATTCAAGAATATAGACAGGAAAGGACTCCAAACTACCTTGGCTGAAGAAGTAGAGAACAAGTTATCAAGTAAAGTGACAAAGACTAGAAGAGAGTAATAGTGTTACACTATATTCTGCACCACTAATGTTCAAATAAGGATTTATTTGAAATTCTGGAACAATTGGGGAGAAACTCTTTTAATTTTCCCTGCTAGCATCTCTCTATACAGTATATTACTAAAATTCTTGTGTCTTTTTGTAACATTCATTGGGCAAAATTCAAAGGATTAGGGTAACAATTATTGAATCAAAGTAACTCAAATGGGCTATACCTCAGAATGCTGGGACCCTTGACTCCCCTGGAAATGATATTTGGGAAAGTTCAGTGACACTTCAGTGTCGCCACATTTTCTGACTAGACTTCCCAGAAACCCGTAAGATGTGTGGTGCAAGGGAAGATGGGAAGTCTGTATCCACATCCTTTTTCCCGCCACCCTCTGGCCCCTGCACCCAGTTGGCTGGTGACAAGTCTCAACAGGTCAGCAGTGACTGACTACTTTGGAACTGAAGCTGAAATTTGAAATCTCGTGACAGCAATGGGTGGCAAGTTAAGGATGATTTGGATGCCTGCTGGTGAGATAGGACTGGCTGGGGATTAGTTGACAAATAAGCCATTTCCTGGGGGGGGGGGCTTTGGGGTCATGCTGGGAGCAGAGGTGCAGTTTTGCTTATGGTCTGCAGCTGCTTTTGTTCCCCCCTCTCTCAGCACAGTGGCAGGCAGTTCCATATGTCAATTTCCCACAAGCAAAGTCAATGGGGAAGCCAGCAGAAAGTCAGAAATTGGCAGAATTTGGAATGAAGGCTGAAATTTCTTAACAGTAGTGGGTGGCAAGAGAAGGATGAGGGAGTGATTCAGATCCCAGCATGACCCCAAAGCTCCCCCCCTTAGGGCAAGCTGGTGGGGCTCTGACATTTGATGGATGAGGAAGAAGAGGAGTGTTTTTCAAATTCCCTGCCAGCTTCTCACAAGTAACGTCAGTGGGGAAACTAACAGGAAGTCAGAAGCCACTCCCACACCCACTTTTTTACCCATCCATGGTGAGTCAGTTTATTTGATGATAAACAATGATATAACATAGTCACCAAAATGATTTACTGTAATATCAGTAAAAAATTACCATGTGCTGGTAATGAAAAAATTGGTGGGATAATATTGTAAAAGTAGTTTAAAAAATGAGCAGATATATTGTGGAATTTTCAAAGGGGAAACTGGTAAAGTTTTGGTGCATAACACATCAAATTTAACTGTGGTTGAAAAAAGAAAATGTGGATAATTGATGTAACTATATCAGGAAATAGTAAAAGAAAAGAACAGAGTACATAAGATCAAGATCTGAAAATCAAAATTGAAAACCTATGGCATAAACCAGCATAGTGATACAGTGTTTATTGGCACAAATGGTATCACACCAAATAAATATTGGACGGCACTTGGAAAATCTGCCCAATGACAAAATTTCCATCTGCCAATTGTAAGTGGCCACGTTGCTTGGATCTGCAGATGCATTATGGCAGTTGTCCTCAACCTTTCTAGCACCAGGGACCGGTTTTGTAGAAGACAATTCTTCCATGGACCGGGCGAGTGTGTTTTCCCACACAATCTAGATCACGCACATGTGCAGATGAAGCTTCAACTCGCTCACCTGCCGCTTGCACAGTCTAGTTCTTAACAGGTCAGAGACCGGTACCATTCTGCACCCTGGGGACTGGGGATCCCTGCATTATGGCATCCTAGGTTTTTTGGGAAGCGCGCGATATGTATGAAGCCAACACCAGCTAAAGAACTGGTGGAACTCTTCACATTGTTGTGAACAGTAATATTTAGAAATACATTTAATATAGCTCCCCACTCCAGGGACTCTGAGTGGCTAACAAAATAAAATAATTAAAACACAAACAAAATGAAAGCTTAGACTAAACCACCATTAAAACAAAGCATGATAGCCCACCCACCACATGCACACATGCACTCACACACTCAAATATATTAACCCCAGGTTTAGGATTAAAAATAGGTTGATGGTGCTTAACTTCACTGCTACTTTTTTATACATTTACAGTAGCTAATTCTCTGCATCTGGTTGAGAAGGTAGGAGACGCCTTTCTAGACTGAATGTCCCTATCTTTCCAAAGATATCCTCCTGGTGCAGGGGTGTCAAACTGGCGGCCCACGGGCTGGATGCATCATGGTGCAGGCCACACCCACCCCAGCTCCGCAAAGGCAAAAAACATCGTGATATGTCACGTGATGTTACGTGATGTGATCGAGTTTGACACCCATGTCCTGGTGCATATCAGGCTCATTAAAATCCAGTGAGTTACAAAAAAAAGTAATGTGATGATGTGATTGATGGTGATGTGATGAGATGTGGGAGATGAGATGGGATTGGGTCTTTGCCCCCCTCTGCTGAGTGTGGAAACAGAAGCGGAGAGGGGTTTCAGTCCATCCCCAGGCTCAGTATGACTGGTATGCATGGTCTGCTGGGAGAGAGGGGGACCAGTTGGGGGGGGAGGGGATCTCTGGTGCGAGGGGGGACGGGAGCATTAAGGTCATTACAGGGAGAGGTAGGTATGGCGGGAGCAGGGGGGTAGGCCGCTCTCGGGGAACGAGAACTCGCTGTCTCCAAGCGATTCCTTGTTCCGGCCCCTCTAATTTGGTTCCATCTTGCTCAACCCGAGGTCCTGGTAATCAGGGATGTCAGGGCCCTGGGCTCAAGCTGCTGCTGTTGAATGCCAGGTCAATTGCCAACAAGGCCCCCCTTGTACGGGATTTAATCCTGGAAGAGGGGGCAGACCTGGCATGCATCACTGAGACCTGGCTAGGCCAGGAGGGGGGGGGTTCCCCTCTCCGAGATGTGCCCGGACGGGTTCTTAGTGCAGCATCAGCCGCGACCCCAGGGAAGGGGTGGAGGAGTGGCGATTATAGCTCGCCAGAACCTTAATCCTCGAAGGAGCCCTGCCCCGGAGATTGTTGGGTGTGAGACGCTCCTTCTGAAGTTGGACTTAGGAGTCCAGGTGGGCCTTTTGTTAGCATACCTGCCTCCTAGCTACGTTACAAAGGCCCTGCCTGTTCTGCTCGAGGCGGTAGCAGGGCTGGCGATTGAGTTCCCCAGGCTGATGGTGCTGGGGGACTTTAATCTGCCATCGCCCGGTTAAACCTCGGAGGCAGTCCAGGAGTTCATGGCTTCCATGACAACCATGAACCTGACCCAAGTAGTTCAGGGTCCGACTCATGAGGGGGGCCACACGCTTGACCTTGTGTTTCTTTCGGGGCAGTGGAGAGATGATCTGAGGCTGAGGGGTTTAGTCACAGTACCCTTGTCGTGGTCAGATCATTTCCTTCTGAGGTTGGATTTCATGGCACCACTCCTCCACCGTAAGGAGGCGGGGCCGATTAAGTGGTTCCGCCCCAGGCGCCTAATGGAATCTGAAGGATTTCAGAGGGAACTTGGGGAAATACCTGACTCCCTGGTACACGATTCATCTGAGGCCCTAGTGGCTGCTTGGAATCAGGCGGCAACGGGGGCCTTAGATCGGATTGCGCCTTTGCGGCCTCTCCGTGGCAGCGGATCCCGGCGGGCCCCTTGGTTTACTGAGGAGCTCCGGGAGATGAAGCGCCAAAAGAGACGCCTAGAGCGACGATGGAGAACCAGTAAAGCTGAGTCTGACCGGACACTTTTAAGAACTTACATTAAGTCTTACTTAGTGGCGATAAGGGCGGCAAAATGCACGTATTTTTCCGCTCTTATTGCGTCCGCCGACTCCCGCCCAGCCGCCCTGTTTAGGGTGACTCGCTCCCTCCTAGCCAAGGAGGGAGTTGAAGATCCCTTGCAGGGCAGAGCTGAGGAATTTTCTCAGTTTCTGGCGGATAAAGTCGTTCAGATTCGGACAGACCTGGACTCCATTTGGACAGGGCAAGCCGAGATGACAGGGGTGAGTCTTAGTCCTGTTATTTGGGACGAGTTTGAACCGGTCACTCCTGAGGATGTGGACAAGGCCATAGGAGCGATGAGCGCCTCCACCTGTTTATTGGACCCATGCCCCTCCTGGCTGGTCTCTGCCAGCAGGGAGGTGACACGCGGCTGGCTCCAGGCGGTTGTGATCGCTTCTCTGAGAGAGGGATCCATCCCACAGCCTTTAAAAGCTGCGGTGGTGAGGCCCCTCCTCAAGAAGCCTTCCCTGGACCCAGCGGATTTAAAGAACTTCCGTCCAGTCTCCAACTTACCCTTTTTGGGTAAAGTTGTTGAGAAGGTGGTGTCGCTCCAACTCCTGCGGCTATTGGAGGATACTGATTATCTGGATCCCTTTCAATCGGGTTTCAGGCGCGGCTACAGTACGGAGACTGCTTTGGTCGCGCTGATGGATGATCTCTGGCGAGCCCGGGATGGGGGTCACTCCTCCATCCTGGTGCTACTTGACCTCTCAGCGGCTTTCGATACCATTGACCATGGTATCCTTCTGCGTCGTCTTGGGGAGGTGGGAGTGGGAGGCACTGTTTTACGGTGGTTCTCCTCCTACCTCTCTGACAGGACGCAGTCGGTGTTGACAAGAGGACAGAGGTCGGCCCCTAGGCCCCTGGTTTGCGGGGTGCCACAGGGCTTGGTCCTCTCGCCCATCCTGTTTAACATTTACATGAAACCGCTGGGTGAGATCATCCGACGACATGGGGTGAGGTATCAGCAGTATGCTGATGATACCCAGTTGTACATCTCCACCCCGTGTCAGTTCAGTGAAGCAGTTGATGTAATGTGCCGCTGCCTGGACGATGTGAGGGTCTGGATGGGAGTGAACAGACTCAGGCTCAACCCAGACAAGACTGAGTGGCTCTGGATATTGCCTCCCAAGGACTATGTCGACTGTCCCTCCTTGGTTCTCGGGGGAGAAAAATTGACTCCCTCAGAACAGGTTCGCAATTTGGGTGTCCTCCTAGACCCACAGCTAAAATTGGAGCAACATCTTTCAGCTGTGGCTAGGGGGACCTTTGCACAAATCCGTCTTGTGCACCAATTGCGACCTTACTTGGAGAGGGAGGCCTTGCTCACAGTCACTCATGCCCTTGTCACCTCACGGCTAGACTACTGTAACGCGCTCTACATGGGGCTACCCTTGAAGAGCATCCGGAGACTCCAACTGGTACAGAATGCAGCTGCGCGAGCGGTAGTGGGTGTGCCGAGATACACCCACGTAACACCTCTCCTTCGCCAGCTGCATTGGCTACCAATTAGTCTCCGGTCGCAATTCAAGGTGTTGGTCGTTACCTTTAAAGCCCTACATGGCTCAGGGCCAGGTTACCTGCGGGACCGCATCCTACCACATACCTCCCTAAGACCGGTTAGGTCCCACAGAGAGGGCCTTCTCCGGGTCCCGTCGGCTAAACAATGTCGATTGGCGGGGCCGCGGGGGAGGGCCTTCTCTGTGGGAGCCCCGTCCCTCTGGAACCAACTTCCACCAGAGATCCGACCATCCCCACCCTGCTGGCCTTCCGTAAAGCCTTAAAAACATGGCTCTTCCGGCAGATGGGGTGAATAGGACAACTAGATTCCCCCTGAATGTTGCTCTTACAATGTCTTTTTTAATTATATTTATAATGTAAATTATGACTATTGTTTTTAAAATTGTACGCTTCTTATTTATGTTGTACGCCGCCCTGAGTCCCACGGGATTGGGCGGCCTATAAGAGCGTTTAATAATAATAATAATAATAATAATGTGATGTGATGTGATGCTGGAATACCACAAAATGAAGTCCCAGTCCTTCAGGATCATCTTCATTTCCCAAAATGTTTATAGGGCCCAGATACGCTTTCCAGATACTTCCAGGGGGAAAAACTGTGAGTGTTTCCAGTCCAATGCTTTTGGAGGAGTGCCTGCCTACCTCCCTAGAGTAAAAAAAAAATAAGCAAAGGAAGCCTAGGAAGATTAAAAGTATCCTGAGGAGGAAAGATTAAAGAACGCTGTTGGAATCAGTCTTACTAGTTGCCTATGGATATTTTAGACTGCCCCATATTAAGCATCATGGCATTATGTGACTGCACCCTACAACCTGTTCTCAAAATCCAGTCCAATCTGCTGCCATTGTCAAATAGCATTGCTGTACTCCAGCATCCCTTAAAGTTTAATTAGCCTGATAACTGCTTAATTGCAGCTACTATAATTGCTGTTATACTAGAACCAGAAACAGGTTGTTCTCTTCTGTTTTACTGATCCAAAAGGGTCTGTTTGTTAATTGTTTGGAGGGCATCCAAAAAAATTCCATCACCATCTTCCCTCTCAAGGCAACAGCTGCAAAGACTGAGAAAGTGTAGTGTCTATTCAGATACAGATGAGGAAAGTTTAAAAAAATAAAATAAAACTATTGTTAACTCTAAAAGTACTGGATTAGAGGCAGTTGAGAATAAAATAAAGCAGCTGGAACACCGGGTAAAGTCTCTTGATAATCTGATTTAATGAAATGTAATAAGATAATTCAGGCCAAAGTAATAGAGCAGAAGTATCCAACCTTCGCAAATTTAAGACTTATGAATTTGCCAGCCAGCCATTTGCTTCAGCAGAATACTAGAGTACTGGATTATTATTTTCAATCACAGAAAATAAGAAAGGTTTGTAGGTTGTGTTTAATATTTCCTGATCTACAAAGATCCAAAGACAGTCCACCAAAACAGAAAAGTCCAGACAAATTAAAATCTTGGCCCCTGCCAAGACCCATTTCTCTATAGATTTTCTCCCCCAAATATAAAATAAATACCACTTTAAAACACTTGAACGAGCTTTAGTTGATCATAAAATAAAAATCTTCTTTAAAACGTTAATTTTTAACTAGCCTGGACTTTTCTGTTTTAGGTGGAATGTCTTTGGTTCTTTGTAGACTAGAAAATATTAAACACAACCTGCACATCTTTCTTATTTTTTGTGATTAAAAATAATAATCCAGAATCTGGTATTCCAGTGAGGCAAATATAAGCCTGGCTTGCAAATTCTGGGAGTTGAAGTCCATAAGCCTTAAAGTTGCCAAGGTTGGACACCAGTTTTGCTTCTGGGTCCAGTTCAAGGTGTTGCCAATCTCTTTCTTTTGAAATGTTTTGTTGTTGCTGTTGAAAAGGAAAGGAGAATGGAAAAGGAAAGGGAAAAGAGGAAAGGAGAAAGTAAAAGGAAAGGGAAAAGAGGAAAGGAGAAAGGAGAAAGGAAAGGGAAAAGAGGAAAGGAGAAAGGAGAAAGGAAAGGGGAAAGGAAAGGGGAAAGGAAAGGAAAGGAGAAAGGAGAGGAAAAAGAAAAGGAAAGGAAAGGAAAGGAAAGGAAAGGAAAGGAAAGGAAAGGAAAGGAAAAAAAGAGGGAAGGGAAGAGGAAAGAGGAAAGAAGAAAGAGAGGAAAGAGGAAAAAGGAAAGGAAAGGAAAGGAAAGGAAAGAAAAGGAAAGGAAAGGAAAGATTTTGAAAGTGTATAGTTCAAAAGATCCTTTGCAAGATATAATATAGCTCCCTATAAATGTCCCCTAATTTTGATTTTTTTTTAAAGTTAAAAGCATTTTAAATATGTCTAATTATCCCATTATATAATAGAATGGAGAAGCTCTTAATTTCCCAAATAACAATAAATGATTTGAAATGAGTCATGATGAACTATTCCCTGGACCATCACAAAATGAGCTGGACCATTTCTCAGGCTGAAATCTGGCCATGAAGTGCATCAGGTGATCTTTGCACAACCTTTTTATTGCATTAATCTGTGCCAGATTCCTATATGTTTAATGAAGTGCGAAAGAAGTTTTTACATATATGCAACTGTATATGTACTGAAGTCTCTAAGTTCTGCCGAAGTATGTTGTGAGCACCAGTGTAGATGGGGCATGCATGTGTCTTAGAGTTCTGCAATCCCCTGAATAAGTATTATCTCCATCATAAAAATTAGGCTGGCTATTAGTGTCAGGGATCATCATTGATATATAACTGCCAAGGGTGCTTCCCCAGGCAGTTCCAAGTCAGATGCCTCTCCTCTGGGCTGATGACACTTATTATTATTATTATTATTATTATTATTATTATTATTATTATTATTATTATTATTATTATTATTATTATTATTATTATTATCATCATCATCATCATCATCATCATCATCATCATCATCATCATCATCATCATCATCATCATCATCATCATCATCATTATTATTATTATTATTATTATTATTATTATTATTATTATTATTATTATTATTATTATTATTATTATTATTATTATTATTATTATCTGAGCAAGTAATGAAATGAGCCAGGAACATCATCAACATTGGATGTCTTACTCACGCCCCACCTCTTCACTGGGAATGGGTGGTGCCATTTCATCCCAAATTGAGAGCAAAGGAAACTGACTCTGACAAGAGGGTGATGTTAATGTGCCCCAGACACATTACAGAGTGATTATCAGAAACAGGACACCAGTAGATGCCATAAATA